>CATIWR010443882.1:0-13007 GCA_949677035.1 Omphalea diandra | reverse complement strand
AATTGAGTGATTGGGGAGTGGATGTAGGGATTGTTTTGCCCGAACCACTATAAAATCTTTGTCTTCTTGCAATTCTTTCTTCTTCCCTTAATCTTTAGTTTAAATTTTTAAACACCAATTCAACCCCCCTTCTTGGTGCCTAGGGACAATATAGTTAATATACTATCAAGTCTGAACATTGATAGTACTATTAAGATTAGTACATGATCAAGAAAGCTACTAATCCCATAAGTCGAAGTATGTGAGACACTTGGGATATGCATATATGTACTTATTAGGGAACAAGTTCACTGAACGACCCATAATGAATAGTCATCTGAAACCATATTTGTGTGTTTATGTCCTATTCTTATGGGTGGTGTGTAATTCATCCTTTGACTTGAGAATACCATAATATACTGTCAAGTGAATCCTATATTTTGATTTTTGACTTTCGTTGTCCTAGTAGCAGATTGCAAATAAGATATATTTTAGGTTATCAATAACTTAGTACGAAATGAATGTTCAATAGATGATTCATTAACCTAAATATTTAGGGCATGTCTTATTAGTTAGCTTATATTAATGACTATAAAATTCTTAGCAAAGGTAGAATGATATGATCATTGCTAAATTAATAGCGACGAAGAAACTTGAAATTATGTAAAATATACACTATTTCATGTTTTATGGTTTGGTTAAGACATTTTAATGAAAGAATCATATGACATTGGTAGCCATCTTATCAAGGGTATATGATCAAACCGCCTTGATCATTTCAAACTATTTTTATCTATCATGAAGTGTTTGCTAAGTATCATCATTATCCTTAAATATAGGGTTAATCAATTAGTGAATTAATGATAAATTAAATTATTTAATTTTTCTAATTCTAAATTAATTGAGAAATTAATTAAGAACTATGACATATATTTATTATCAAATAAGTGAGGAAACTTATAAGGTCATACACAATTTAACTAGAAAGGGGAAATTAAGATGAATTAAGTATGACTTAGTTGGAGTGAGTTTCTTACAATTAAGTAGTTAATATACCTATTTAATAAATATAAGGACCAAAGTGTGATTTAAACATGAAGGCTGAATTCTCTTAATGGAATTAGGAGATACATACTCCTTGTAAAGAGACATATCAGTTAGTTAAGAAGGTTAATGTATCTTTCACCCAAAAACACAAAAGCAAGAAATGGCTTCTACCCTGCTCTAGCGGATCCCTCCTTCTCCCAAAGTAAGTTTAGGATTTCTCCTTCCTTCTTCTTCTAGATACTTGTAAATATTAGGTATATAAGGGTGTAGGAGACTACGGTTTGCTACAACCCTTTCAAGTATATTCAAATAGTCAACGATGATGGAGTCAACAACTAAGGTACAAATCTTGTTCTTGTTCTTATTCTTGATTGAATGCTTAATGGATTCAATGTCTTTCATGGGTTTGGGAATTAAACTCTTAAATTGCATAAGCTTTTAATGTAACTTAGCTAACTCTATGATTCTTAACAATGGTATTAGAACCTCTATTGAATACATTTTGCAATCATAATATTGTGAATACATTATTGTTATGAATTTGTACGCTTGAATTCAAAGTTTGCAAGCTCTAACTTGATTTTGTTGAAATTGATTTAATAAACTTTGCCTTTAATGATTTATTTTTAAGATATTAGATATTATGGATTAGATACTTGATAGCAAGAGAGAAACTAAAATCAAACAAAATAATTAAACTAGGTGTAGAAAGGGAGGGTTTGCGATTTAGACATAGGGTTTAACAAGATTTGCTAAAACTTTCATAACTTGAATTTTACTTGTCCAACTCTAGAATTTCCTAATTGCAATATCTTTATATGATGTGGTGAGTGAATTATGAGGTTGAATTGAATTATGGTGTCTTAGAATAAAAATCTAAATTTGGGCTAATATCCCCCCTCTTTTGTCTAGCTTATTTTTATTCTTATATTTTTGAGAAAAACTATTCATCGTCTTAATCTGATTTTGTAAATTTATTTTGAAACTTTACTCTTGATGGTCTAAATATGATTTTAGACCTATACTAATATTTCAAATTAGCTGTAACAAATATGACCCAAGTGATTTTATAAAATAAGATGTAACCGGTATTTTATTTAATTTGAAATTATGTAATTGTTTGGGATCAATTTTGAGTTGATCATGGAGAGCACGACTTGTAAGGGATATTATCAAAGAATGAAGCCAAATATCTTTGATTGCTACCCAAAAGATTAAATCAAAACAGGATCTAATTACCTTCAAAATAGAATTTAGCTTAATTGAGTTCTAGGAGAAATATGACTTCTTTATGAAAACTGCCTCTATAGCGAATTACTATAATTGGTTATGGCCTCGACATGGTGGGACAAATGACTTCGAAAGTCAGGGGCTGACCAATTGTGTAGGAGTCCATATTAAATTAGGATTTCTTATTCTTAGATTTTAAGATTTTGTATCCTAGTTTGACTAGAAAATTTCTTGCTTAAAAATATCCTTTCCTTATCTAATAAGAATTGGTTTTAATCAATATAATAAAATATGTTCTAATATAATTTTATAAACATAAATTATTTTATTTTAGTTAATATTGATTAAAATAATTTTCTTAATTCTTAATTTAAGTAGTTATTCTCATAGGATAAAAATTAGAAAATTGTCTAAAGTCCAAAATGAAAATTCTAAATTAAACCTAATATGATTAGAATATGGATAATATGAGATATTAATCTATATTAATTAATATAATAATTTTATCAATTATTTAATTAGATATAATTAATTTATTATGTGGAAATGGCTTAATCACATGGAATATGTGATATTCTTAATTTTTAATTAAAATAAAATTGATTTTGGCATCTTGTAATTCAATTATATATTTCTTATTTTAACGTGTGATTAAAATAATAAAGGAGCTTCTATTCTGAATTTTGAGATTTTTGAGTTTAAATGTTAAGCTTATTGAACTATAACTAAATAAGTTTAATAACTAGTATTTATTCATAAACTTTGTTGATGCATATATTTATTCATAAACTTTATTGATGCATATTTAACTTGATTAGATTATGCATGAAGGATGATTATGTTATGAATGCTAAGGGGAGAATATTTGGAGAACAAGTGACCCCAAAACATTGGACTCACTCTTTGACTTTGAATGATGCATTTTGAATGATGACAAAACTATAACAAAACCAAAAGAAGTTTTAATGTTTGTACTTCAGTATTTTTGGATGATTTGAATAGACCCAACGAACACTAAAGGAGGGAGATTTTTATGAATGCTAGAAGGAGAATGTTTGGAGAACATATGACCTAAGACCCGATAAACGTTAAAGAGCCAGAACAAGTTCAATGGGCGTTGTGCAAGTTCAACAGGCATTAGACCATTCAACGAGTATTGAAGGATAAATAATGGACGTTGATTGAAAGCTACAAATTACTAAAGCCTTTTAGACCTCGCAACGAACATTGTCCCTTTGTAATAGACATTGGAGAAGTACTCTAGGTTGAGCTATTTGGACCTTGCCATAAGCATTGAAGTTTTGCAATGAGCGTTAATAGAGCCTAGAAACAAGCATTGCATATTCGCAATAGGTGTTGGAAAATTGTCCAAGCCTATGCTAAAGCTTCTAGCACTTGAAACAGACATTAGCGCTTCTCAATAGGTGTTAAAGGAGTTTCTAAAGAGCATTGCGAATTGCTCAACCGGCGTGGAAAATAACTATGCAAAGTTTGAAAAATAGAGCACCAAGTTCAAGCTTTAAGGAAATGAATAATGATTACTTCAATAGACATTGTAGTCAAAGCCAATAGGCATTGAATAATGGAGAACAAACATTGGAAGTGACCATTACAAGATCAATGAGGGTCGACAAATAATAATGAGTGTTGTCTCCTCTAACGACTAGTTTTGTAGAAAGACTATCAGACTTAATATCAACTATTTCAATGACTATTTTTAGAGTTTGGCTATATAATGAGCATTTTTGAAGACTAGAAAATAGTAAGAAAAAGGTTAGAAACACTGTGAACGACTAGAGAACATTTTTATGTAAACTGTTTGGGTGTTGCTTGTGTTTTGGGTGGAGTGAGATTACACTGTTACTTTTTTTAAGAGTAGGTTTTCTTAAATACTAATAGTGTATTTGCTACCTAATTTGAGAGGCATAGACATTGCTTAGATCTATCCTTGCTAGTGGTTGTAAAAGTTGTTATTATGCCTAGAAAAATATCAAGGGAAAAGTTATCCTTTAGCCTGAAAAAGGGAAAGGCTGTCCTTAAGTCTTAAAAGGGAAGGTTCTTCCTGAGCTTGAAAAGGGAAGGTTCTTCCTAAGCCTATAAAAGAGAAGCTTGTTCCTGAGCTTGAAAAGGAATAAAAATGGCCTAAGTGAAAACTTAGAGAGTAGAGTAGGCATATTATCGAACTACTATAAAATTCTTATATTGATTTGTGTTGTTTGCTTTTGCCTAGTTTGTATGTGTTTGTATTTTTATTTACAACCCAATTCACGCTCCCCTCTTGGGTTGCCTCATCGCCACTCATTCAAACATTTGGTATCAGAGTCTAACCTTTTTTGAAGCTTAAGTGTGAGACGAACATGATCATGACAGCCCAAAATGAGCATGAACTAGAAGAACAATCATTTGTGAGACCTCATTTCTTTAGTAGAATAGATTACTAGTATTGGAAGAGCAAAATGTATTACTTTCTCAGATCTAAATCCATTGAGTTGTAGAGAATTATAGAGAAAGGTCCATAAACTCTAATGAAAACACTTGCTGATGGGACTCAGATAGGCAAGGACATTGATGAGATGTCTGATAAAGAAAAAAGGCTAGTTGCTAACAATAAGAAGACCATCCATATGCTCTTTTGTGCCTTAAGCAAAAGTAAGAATAATAAGGTGAGCATGAAGTCAACTGCTAAGGAAATGTAGGAGGCCTTGGAGATCACACATAAGAGAACAAATCAGGTCAAAGAAAATAAGATGGAGACTCTCATTTGTCAGTATGAAACCTTTCTTATGAAGTCTGATGAAATAATCTCAAGAATGTATGATTAGTTCATAGGATTACTAGAGAAATGAAGGCTCTTAGGAAAATATTCACTAATAAGGAACCTGTGAAGAAAGTTCTGAGATGTCTGTGTAAGGAGTGGCTAGGCAAGGTCACCTCTCTTAAGGATTCAAAGTATTTGAAGACCATGCCACTTGATGAGTTGCTGAAAAATCTTATTGACTATGAGATGAGTCTGAATAGAAAAGCTCTATCTACATTTTAGGATGTAAATAAAAAGAAGATTAGGATAACTTAAAGCTACTTCCAAATGCCATAGCTTAGATAATGAAAAACTAGATGGAGAGTAGATAACCCTCCTAACAAATAAATTTAGAAGGATGTTGAAGAAGAAGGGGAAGGGCAAGCTTAAGCATATTGAATGCTATGGATGTGGAAGGCTTAGCCATGTGAAAGCAGATTGCCCAAAAGCCAGAGCTGAGATGAAGAACAATAAGAAAAAGGAAGCCTATAAAGCCATTTAGGATGACTCTAGTTTATTTGAACCAAGTGAGGATGAAGGAAAGCAAAGGATTGGGAGAAGAGAAAGAACCAATCTCTGCCTCATGGCCTTGGAGGAGAGCTCTTCAAAACAGGTATGTTCTAGCTCTTTTAATAGTGATTTAGATGAGGATGATCAAGAGTTAGAAAACATATTTACTATTGAAAATCTTATTGAGACCTTAAAATCCACCAATAATGATCTTGATAAAAGTTATAGAAGAAATTAAATTGTGAAAGCTAAATTGATGGAACTAAAGAAAAGTTTTAAGCTATTGCAAAAGGAAAATAAGGCTTTAAATTAAGAAAAGAAATTTTATGAAATTTTGTCTTCTCAAAATGAGAGTTTCAAGAAAAAGATCTCAACTTTGAAGGATTCACTTGCCTAAGTAAAAGTAAAGCTTCATCTTATTTTGGGCTCTCAAAAGACTTGAAGAGATAGACATGACTTAGGCTTTGATTATTCTAAACCTTCCACTTCCTAGCCAAAGTTTGTGAAAGCTTCTACCAAAGCTTGTGAGAGCATCTACTAAAGTTAGAACTCCTTTACCTTCATCTAAATCACATGTGCATAATCATAGCTGCTCTCACCCTTGCTCTCATAGGCCAAAGGCAAATCATGCCTTTATTTATGGAACTAGGCATGTCAAGAATGCATAAGTTCCTTCATGTTTTAGGCATCAATCTTTTAGGAAGCCACCTCACACTTGCTCTATATAAAACCTGAAGAAAGCATTTATTTGGCAATGCTTTTATTGTGGGAAATTTAGCCATAAAGCATGCTTTTGCTATGCCAGGTTGAGAGATGAACATGTTTATGTTGTTAACCCTAATGGACCCAAAAAGAAAAGGGTACCAAAGAAAGTTTAGTTTTGCAGGTTTTGAAACTCCTCACCCTCTATTCAAAATGGAGAATCAAATGATGATTGAAGCTGTAGATTTTAAAGAAAAATTTGTATTTTTAAAGAATACAATAATTGGTATCAATTGTTATCATTAATTATAATGTATCTCTATCCATCCCTTTTTGTTTTATTTAACAAGCTTTTACTGAGGGGGAGCTTGAATTTTGAACCATCATTGAAATCAGTTTGAGTTCTAGTTTAGGAATCTTTAGTAACTGTCCTTCTTTCTTGCTTTCCTTAATTTGTGAAGGGAACATGTAACCCTAAGTTATGTTAACTGAGTCTTTGTTTGAATATCTTAGGAGATTTGTTAGAATGAAGTATAAAGATAGGGGGAGTTTTCATTCTCTGTTTGTTCTATATTTTTGATACCATCATGTTTGCTTTGTTTTTGGGGAAGTTGGTCTAGATTCTAGGAAGAGAATGTTTATATGTTTATAAAGAGGAGAACATTTTATTTAAGGAATAAGTTTTTACATGTCCTTTTGTAATGATGACAAAAAATGGGGAGATGTTTTGGATGCTTTGATTGGATGATTTGATTGCTTTGTTTGGTATCACTTATTTGCATACCATGATTGCTTTGTTTGGTATCACTTATTTGCATACCATAACTCTTAGTATCATTTATACTGTTAACATTCAACATTTGGTATCTTATGTAGTATAACATTTGGTATCTTATGTGGTATTTTTAGTATCAAGCCTTCTGTGGTATATTTGGTATCAAACCTTGTGTGGATATTTTGAATTGGTATCAAACCTTGTGTTGAATTGGTATCAAACCTTATATGGATATTTTGACTAGTATATATTTTATTTGGCATCTTTCTTATAGTTTTGTGTTTTTAACATTTGCTATACTTTGTGTGTTTAAGTTTTATATTTTTTATATCAAAGCATCTTGGTTTTGTAATCATTCAAAAAAAAGGGAAATTGTTGTAAATGTTAAATGGAGAATGTTTGGAGAACATATGAACCCATGACATTGGACTCAGTCCTCTACTTTGAATGATAACAAAACCAAAAAAAGTTCTAATGTTTGTACTTTAATGTTTTTGGGTGATTTGAGTAGACTTGACAAATGCTAAAGAGGGAGATTATTATGAATGCTCAAGGGAGAATATTTAGAAAAATGTGACCCCAAGACTTGATGAATGTTAAAGAGCCAGAACAAGTTCAATGGGCGTTGTACAAGTTTAATGGGTGTTGAACATCTCCCAATGAGCGTTAGACCATTCAATGGGCATTGAAGGATGAACAATGGACGTTAATTGGAAGCTGTAAATTGTCAAAGTCTTCTAAACCTCACAATGAACGTTGTCCCTTTACAACATGAGTTAGAGAAGTGCTCCAGGTTGAGTTGTATTGGACCTCACCACGGGCGTTGAAGTTTCGCAATGAGCATTGGTCTAGACTAACAACAAGTGTTGCATATTCATAATAGGCATTGGAAAAGTGTCCAAATTTGAGCTAAAGCTTATGGAACTTAAAATGGGCATTGGCCTTTCTCAACAGGTGTTGAAGGAGTTTCTAACGAGCATTGGAAATTACTCAACGGGCATGAAACACAACTGTGCAAAGTTTAAAAATAGAGCACCAAGTTCAAGCTTTTTTGGAATGAATAACGGGCATTGTTCTTGCTCCAACCGGCACTGTAGTCAATGCCAATAGGCATTGGAAATTGTTGTCCTTAGGTACCAAGAAAGGGGGTTGAATTGGTGTATAAAAATTTTAACAACAAAGAAAATGGGATGAAGAAAGAGTAGAAGAGAGAACTAATTTATAGTGGTTCAGGTATAATTGACCCTACGTCCATTCCCCAATTAATCAATTGGGTATTTCACTATCTTAAGGTGTTTTCAAGCTCACACCCAACTTGTACAACTTGTGTTTTAATGGCTAACACACAACCTTACAACAATGTGTTTTTAGGCTAACATACAACCTCACTCAAGTGTTTCACTAGGCTCACACTTAAACCTTTCTTGAAGTATTTTTACAGGCTAACACAATAACCTTACAACTTGGTGTTTAATGCTCACACCTAACAATTACAATTTCATAAAGAAGATGAAGAAAATGAGTAACAAATATTGAGAGCTTTAATCACTTGTAATAAATTCCTTAACAACCTTATTCATGGCTGTTTGGTGGTGTATTTATAGCCAAACTTCACCAAAGAGACATTGCAGATCATGGCTCATCAAATCTTTGAGACATGCTTGACAGATTCTGCATTAAATGCTTGTCAGGATGAAATCACGGTCGCTACTGCATTTCGTGGTCGCGAAATCCAAATTCTTCAAGGGAAACCCCTTTTGTGTCTAACGACTAGTCCACGTGGCAGCTTCTCATTAGTTGACCAGGAAAATATAGCCATTGTCTTTTACCTACTTTTAGAAGTTGCGGTCGCGAGTTTTCTTGTATAGGCCTCGATAGAGGACGCGAATCGATCTGCCAAAGTGGTCATCTTTCTTCCTTAGGATTCGTGGTTATTACCAACAAGATGCCTCCGTAAAATTTTACTTCCAATAGTCTTCTAGGACACTTGTCAAGTTGTGGTTGTGGACTTGCTTCCTTCTTGAGTTACTTTGAAATTCGCGGTCGCGACTAAGGCATGACTTTCACCGCGAATTCATCTGTCACATTTTGGCTTCTTCTTTTCCATAGGTCGCGGCTGAGAATGGCTTCGCCATTTCACTTGCTTGACTTTTAGCATGCCTTAACATGAGTCGCGGTCGCGAATCCTAGATTGTGATCGTGATTTACATGTTACTTTGGAGTTTATCAACTCCTTTCATTTCTTCTTGAGAGATTTATTTATTTCTGCAAAAACAACACTTATTTTAAAATATTAGTGATGATCAATCTACTTTGTCAAGATCAAAAGAGGTTCTAGACTTAGGATTAACCATCCTAGTCCAACAATCTTCCCCTTTTTGATTTTGACAACCTAGATTAATCCAATGTGAAAAATAAGTGCAGAAAAATAAAATTGAATCATAACTTAGCAAAGATGTCTAAGGTAAAATAACTTAGCAAAAACTTTCTAAGTGCAAAGATTTCTAAGTTAATTTGCTCCCTAATAATTGCTCCCCTTCAACTTTTGCACTTGCTCATTTACTCCCCCTTAAATAGTTATCTCTAATTTTTCACTTGAATCTTATCTTATTTTATCTCCTCCTTTGGCAAGATTAAAAAGATTAGATAAGACTAAATATAAGTAAAGGGAAAACTAAGCATAAGTAGGAATAAGAAGCAAAATTATATAAGGAACAAACATTGAGATCACAAAGAGATGCAAAAAAGAAACAAACTTTTATATATATACTAAATATGAGATCATAAGTTTGATTACAAAAGGTAAACAAAGAAAAAAAAACAAAGTACTAAAAGAAACCTAAAACTAAAAAGCTGGTGAATCACTATCATATCCAGATGAGTTTTCTGCAGTCTCTTGGAGGCCACCTTCAGCCTCATCTCCATCTTTCACACCTTGATCCCCATCTTGAGTATCGTCAAAATCTGTAAAGTCGGGGAGGTGGCAGGGAGGAATTTCGAGCTTTTCTTGTAGATCCACCATGTCGCTGTGGAGGTGGGAGAGGAATTTTGATCGTCTCTTCATCATTCGCATAATCTTATCAAGTTTGCTATTGATGGTGGAGAGCGATACTTTTGCCTTTGGCTTCGGTGGAGGAGGAGCAGAAGGGGCCGAAGAAGGAACCTCTTCAAGGTGAAGGCACTTCCTCTTGGACGCTTGAGAGCTCTCCAGTCGCTGTGCACCATACGCGCCAAGTTGATAGGCGTAGGAGTCAGGATGTATTGCCTTGGTGTTGACAAGGTAAGTGAGATCCAAAAAGTTATATGAAGGCAAATACTTTTTGGTGAGAAGCTTTTCCTTCTCTTCGTCGAGAGCGCCCACAACGCGATAAATCGCGGTGACATGCACGGAAGTAAGAACTAACTCTTTGGCTTAGTGCTTATGTGAATCAACTGATCCACTAGATTCCTGCTTGTCTGGATAGGCTTGTTTTTGACAAAGCAAAAGAGAAAGGCAAGGTCTTTCTGCGATACTTTTTCGTTCCCATCGCCCCTTGCGTTGATGGAGAACGTAATGATTCAGTGAAGAATCCATAATGGCAGTGTCTTGATATGTTTTGCTAAGGAAGATCGAGGGTCGTGCTTAGCCTCTATCGAGATTTCCACATAAAATTTTGAATAGATGACATCGAGAGCAGCAATAATGAAAGGAATGTGCTCACCGATTTGAAGAATGAAGAGGCTGGACAACTGCTCGAATGTGATGTAGTATGGATCTCTAAACGCCCGAAACGTCATCCCATATTGCCTTGCAGGAGACTCCATTTTTCGACTCAATTGAACCGTGCACATGAACTCTCGAACAATTTCCTCGTATCCGGGTTTCGCTTGAAAAATATAGTCATTCTAGCCCAGATTGGACAGGAATGCCCAGATTTCGTTGGCAAGGCCAAGAGACTCAAGCAGAAATGAAGAAGGGATTTATTTAGGAGGATGGTTTTGGAGAGATTGGCTTTGTACCTCTCTTTTTCCTCACAAGTGACTCCCTTCATGTTGAGGAGAGAAGGAGGAGCAGAGGGTTGTGCAATTCCCTTGCCCTTGTCAGGTCTGAAGGCTTTCTTGGGTGCCATGACAAATGCTTAAGAGAAAGAGAAGAAATTTGAGAGATTAGGAGATTTGGAAGTTGGTAGATTGAAGTGTGATGAAATCACTATTTAAGGGGGGTATTTATAGGCTTCAAGGGGTGTAAAAACGATAATAAATGGCTAGAAATGGATTAAATAAAGGGTTGACAACAGTTGGCAATCAAATCTCATAAATATGAGTCGGTTACTATAATTCGCGTCCGCGATTTCTAAAAAATGTGACTAATGGACAAATTTTTCTCGGGAATGCGCGCTGCAATGGTCAGAATTTTGAAAAACTGATAAAATTCGCGGTGGAGAGTGATTTTCACGACTGCGAATTGACATTTGATAGCTAGTAAAGTGTACTTGTAATTCGCGACAGTGAAGAATGAATAGCGACTGCGAATTGTGAGTCATTAAGGATAAGAATGACAATTTTGAAAAAACATGTGATCTCCTAAAAACAAATAATAAAAACCTTCCATATCATCAAATAAACATATCATACACACATATCACGTTAGATCAAATAATAATTTTCACTTGAGGGAGCTTCCATCAAGCATTCCCAATTCTCTCTTAATGAAGTGCATCCTCTCTTCATTTAGAGGTTTAGTGAAAATATCTGCAAGTTGATGATTAGTTTCAATGAATTCCAACACAACATCACCTTTTTGCACATGATCTCTAAGAAAGTGATGCCTAATATCTATATGCTTACTTCTAGAATGCTGGATGAGATTCTTTGAAAGATTAATAACACTAGTATTGTCACATTTGATAGGAATGTGATCAATTACTTAACCAAAGTCCTTTAATTATTGTTTCATCCAAAGAACTTGGGTGTAACAACAACCCGCCGCCACATACTCGACTTCTACGGTGGATAAGGCAACCGATACTTGCTTTTTACTAAACCAAGAGACTAGACATTCCCCTATGAATTGGCAAGTCCCAAAAGTGCTTTTTCTATCTAAAAGACTACCTGTGTAATCCGCATCCGAATACCTTATTAGGCTAAAGGAATAGTTCCTAGGATACCAAAGTCCTAAGTGAATAGTGCCATGCAAATATTTGAAAATTCTCTTTATAGCATTCAAATGAGATTTCCTAGGTGAAGATTGAAACCTAGCACACATACAAACACTAAACATTAATCCGGCCTAGAAGCAGTAAGATAGAGTAGAGATCCGATCATACCTTGATATCTCTTTTTATCTACTACCGTACCCGATTCATCATTATCTAGCTTGATGGTACTACTCATTGGAGTTTTTACTACCTTGCATCCTTCCATGCCAAATTTCTTTAACATTTCCCTTATATACTTGGCTTGGTTGATGAAGATCCCTTCTGTGAGTTACTTAATTTGTAGACCCAGAAAGAATTTGAGCTCTCCCATCATGCTCATTTCGAATTCTCTAGTCATATACTTAGCAAATTCCTCACAAAGAGATTCATTAGTAGCACCAAAGATAATATCATCAATATAGATTTAGACAATTAAAGTGTCATGCTTGTGCTTTTTCACAAATAGTGTGGTATCAACCTTCCCTTTCTTAAAATCATTTTGTAAGAGAAACATACTATGCCTTTCATACCAAGCTTTTGGAGCTTGTTTTAAACCATATAAGGCTTTGTTTAGTTGAAAAACATGATTAGGAATGCAATGTGACTCAAAACCGGGAGGTTGTTCAACAATCACTTCCTCCTCAATGATGCCATTTAAAAATGCACTCTTAACATCTATTTGAAAAAGTTTAAAATTCATATGACATGCAAATGCTAAGAGAATCCTAATGGCCTCTAATCTTACTACAGGTGCAAAGGTTTCATCATAGTCTATGCCTTCCTCTTGGTT
>CATIWR010443850.1:0-21325 GCA_949677035.1 Omphalea diandra | reverse complement strand
TGATGATGATGATATGGCTGACCTTTACTTGTCAAGAAAATTGGCTGGTGCATCGCCAGTTAGTGGATCAGGTGCTGCCAATTGGTTTTCTGCCTCCCCTACAATAGGTTCAAAAATTTCTAGGGCAAGTAGAGCAAGTGTGATAACAGTTCGTGGCGATGAGAATGATGTTGAGGAGCTTGAAATGTTACTAGAGGTTATAATTGCATTTCTCTCATTTGTCTTGCTTATTGGAAGTTACGAGAAGTCAATACCTTAAATGGGATAAAACATTATTGCAGGCATATTTTATGCAAATTGATAGCACATTGAACAAATTAACCACGGTATGTGCTTTTTTTATGCGATGGGCTAGTCATTATGGAGAGAATATTATAAATTTATCTATATATTTCTTTTTTTTTAAAAAAAAAACATGCAGCTACGTGAATATATCGATGATACGGAGGATTACATTAATATTCAGGTAGGTGATGTTTTGAAATATATTGGCCAAAACTCTTCAAGTTGTGTATGTGTGTTTTCATAACTAATTTATGCATAGTTTCTCTTCAGCTTGACAATCATCGGAATCAGTTGATTCAGGTGCCTCACATATCCCTATTTGTTTTCTGTTTCCATTTCTAGATACCGGTTGCTCCCTCTTCCCCCTTGGACATTGAAATATGTAAATTGATCTCTCGTGCATCTGTTTTTCTCTTTCACTTTCTGCTGCAGTTAGAACTCTTCCTAAGTTCTGGAACTGTCTGTTTATCCTTCTATTCTTTGGTGGCCGGAATCTTTGGCATGAATATCCCTTATACATGGAATGATGACCATGGATACATGTTTAAATGGGTATACAAATACTTTAAATTAGTGACTTCAGCTGCCAATTTCAGACTGATTTTATATACTGCCTTAGTTTATGTTCTTGTTGGTATTACTAGGTGGTTATTGTAACGGGAGCATTCTGTGCTGTTCTGTTCATACTAATTATGTCGTATGCTCATTACAAAGGTCTGGTTGGATCTTGAATCGGCATTTTCTATGGTCCCTCTAGTGAAACAGTATTAAGATTCTTCATGGTAAGGTATAGCCCTTTGCTTATACCTTTCATATATTGGCTTTTGAGAATGCCTTTTGATGAATGTGATAGTTAAGTATCCTTTTTGTGCATATCCAGGACCGCGCAAATAGTCCAGTCTCAAGAAAGTTGATAGAAGTTTGTCGAAAGCCTGATTTAATCAGTTCAGGCACCAACATTGACAATTGTAAAATTATACAGAATTCAGATATATTTACTTCTCAGCTTTCCTCGATAGTGATTCATGATTTTTCCTATTATTCTAATATGCATCAGTATTTGAGCATAAAAATCGTGCATATTTGTCAATCTGTATCCATTATTATATTTCCAGAACAGATGGTTATCTGAAAAATATATATAATTCATTGAAATTAATTTTGGTTATTTTTTGTCATTTATTTTTTAATCGTTATTATTATTATTATTATTCAAGCTGACTACCTAAAATCATATTCTTATATTCACAATGTGTTTGATGTTAAATAATAATGACTCCTTTGTTTAATTAAACATCAAACACATTGGTTGGTGGTCTAACATCAATTGTCTGAGTCCAGAGTGTTGAATGATTTACAACTTCAGAAGAGAATATGTAGATGCGGCTATCTGAAAATAACAATAATTCTTGAAACTTTTTTATATTTAAACGGTGAAATGGCCCATTTCTATTTTGATGGATAAGTACCTGGAGTTTGATATTGTGATGCTTTTTTTTTTTTTTTTTTTTAATAGTTTTTCACTTGACACACAAATCGAAACCCTACTTTGGTTTCGTGTTTGTTCAAATGGATTAAATAATAGTTTTATTTACGAAAGATGCGTAATCAGAAAGAGCACACTTGGAACATCCCATAAAATTAAAGGAAACAGAAAATCTTGTTCCTAATTGAAGTTTAGAAAAACTCCTCAAAAAAAGTTTAGAAAAACTCAGAAGGTTGGTGCTTGCCTGCACCTATGATATGTTTGATCACATTGAGAAACAAAAATTTTATTCCAAGTAATTTAGGATTTTAATGCTTTTATTTGGTATGTTTATATAATAGAAAGCATGGTGAGATATTTTAAGTTTTTATAAAAATAAAAGAATCTTAAATTTTGAAAGTAAATTAAAATACTAAATATAAAGATAAAACTAAAATTCTATTATATTATTATTCTTTAGTATATCAAACATTCTCTTAAACTATAAGTATAAGCAGCCGACAGTTTATTTGAGGTCATTTTCATGGCAAGAGTTGCCCTTCAATACAATCCTTAAGAATTTTGCATGGCTCAATCTCCACACTTAACTTGTATTTATATCAAGAAACATGTAACGTAACATTTACATAATATGTGATTCAATTTTAATTTAAAATTCATTTTCTTTACAAATTATTTTTTACAGCATTTTTTTGTGAATAAAATTTTGATAACATTCATTTACAAATGAATTTATATGTTTTGTGTACTACAAAATAAAAATAAAATTTGTTCAATTGAAATAAATTTTGTGTTTGATTTAAATATAGAATGTAATCAAATATTTCATTTTCAACAAAATATTCTTATGTTATTTTTTCAAATATTTCCAAATATTAAACAAAGCAAAAAGAGATGAGAGAGTAGATACAACATTCATTTACAAATAAATTTCTATATTTTACTTACTATAAAATAAAAATAAAATTCATTCAAATGAAATAAATTTTGTGTTTGGTTTAAATATAGAATTTAATAAAATATTTCATTTCTAACAAAATATCCTTATGTTATATTTTTTAAAAAAGTTTACAAATATTAAACAAAGCAAGAAGAGAGGAGGAAGAAAGACTAGAGAGAGAAGGAAAAAGAGAACAAAGAGTAGTAAAAAAAAAAACAGAAAAAAGGAGAAAGAAAAGTAAACAAAATACATTTTAATTAAGAATATTTTTATTATAATGAAAAAAGGTTTACAACTTCAAAATTCATTTACAAATCATATTAAATTTGATAGACTTTAATTTAATTATAATTAATTTTAAAGTTTTAATGAAATAAAATTCTAAATGAAATTTTATTTATACCAAACACATAGAATGCAAATTTTCATAAAAAAAAATATATAGAACTCATTTTTATACCAACACACTCTTAGGTTCCATTTGTTCTATGAAAAATAACTTATTTATAAAAAAATATTTTATGAAAAACAATTTTTTTTGGTATTTAAAATACACTATAAAAATATTAGTTTTCTTTTTATTTATAAAATTATAATAAAATTTAAAATATTGATACTTTATATTTATATTATTATTATTTAATATATGAAAAATATATTAAAAATAAAAAAATTTTATTGGTTTAATCTATCATTGATGATCATTATTGATTGTTAACAATAAATTATAAGTATTAATAATCATGGATGATTGACAATATTAAATATATGTATTTATATAATTTATTTTTTATTTAAATGGATTTATCAAAATTTTTTTAAAAAATTATTTTTCTATTGATTAAAAAAATATTTTTTGTTAATTAATTTTCTTAAAGTTATTAAATATTAAAAATATAAAAACATTTTATAAAAAATATTTTTTATTAAATAAACGGAGGTTAGAGATGAGTTTAGGAGAGATTATTGATTGTCTAAGACATTTCCAGTATGCTTGACTTATGTAGTGATCTTCGGACGTGGACTCATCATTTACAAGGTGGCTATGCTTCTAATTGTTCCCATCCTTCGCCCCATCATTTTCTCTCAATCTTTATGCCCAACTTTTTTCTTTGTTTTATCTTGTTCTCGGGCCTTTGTCTCGCACATGCCCTTGGGAAGTTCTATCATCTTTTTTTTTCACAATTATCCTCATCCATTTCAATGATTATCAATTATTCTTCTTAGGATTCGACACAATTTTTTTTAGAATTAAAAAAAAAAAATTTATATTTTATTTGAAGGATAATTTTTTCTTTTTATATTCTAGAGTTTTGAATTCCTATTAATAAAATTGAGAAAATGAACTCTATAAATAAGAGTATTATAAAAAAATGTTAATTAACTTTTATCCAAAGTAGTGACAAATAGTAGATAGTCTAGTTACGTCTATTAGGTGATTTATAAAAATTAAAATATCAAATAGTCTAGTTATATTTAAAAAAAAAAATGAAAGAAATAAGTTATTCTATTTATTATAAATAGTATGAATCTATAATTATAAATGAGGTACATTGTTTAGATGTAATAGGTTAATGAATATGAAAATATTTTGAGTTGATGCTGGTGGATATAAACCTGTTGAAAGGTTAAACCATGCAAAATATTGTTGTTCTATTATTATGGTTTATTGACTTTATTTATTTATTTATGGATTTGGATGCTTCTGAGTCGCCTTGAATATGACATAGAGTTTTGAAGATGATTTTGATGAGTTTAATTGAAGGTGGAGTTGCTATTATTTGAATAGTACGTGCGGTAATTATATTTATTAAAAATTAAAATTTTATGAAGAGATATAATTAACGTAGAGCTTTTGATATAATTTTAAACAAGTTGATGACATATAAATTAATTTAAAGAAAGAAGTAAATTATATGTGAGATGATATGAAAATTGAAGATTAGAAGAATTCAAGCTCAAATATAGAGATTTAATGACGATAAAAGACATTCAAAATTTTGAGGTATATATAGCTGAAAATTTTTTAATTAAGTTTGAAATTTATTAGGATTTAACTCAAATTTTTAAGGAATTTGAATTTTTTCCTATTTTATTTGAAATTTATTAGGAAGACAATTTCCATCCTATTTTAGAGTTATTCTTAATTAGATTTGAATTTTTATTAAAATAAAATTAAAAAATATTGACTTTATAAGTAGAAACATTATAAAAAAAAAATATAAGGTGTGAACAAGACGAATAAAGCTAGAAATTAAAAAAAAAAAAAACTATATTACATTTTAAAATAATCGGAATTTCAAAATAAGCAGACGCTCTAGATTGTCCTGTTTTGAAATTTTGAAACAAAATGGAACTGAAATTGGGATAAATGAGAAAAAATGAACAGTACCAGATGGTTTGGTTTTAGTAACTTTCAGAATTTTAATTTATTTTTATGCGAAAAAATTTATTTTTTCTTATAAATATTATTGTATTATAATAAATGAAAATATATAATCCTTACATCTGAATTCAAATAGTTTATATATTTTTCTCATATATATTATTGTATTATATAATTCACAATTTATAGTTAAATAAATATCATTTAAATACATATATAAGACTTAAATTAATCGTTTTAATATATATATATATATATATGAGAGAGAAAGAGAAAGAGAGAGACGTGTGTGTAAATACATTACAGTTTTGAAAATTTTTGAATCAAAATAAACTAGGATAAAACAATATAGTTACCAATATATATATATATACCCAAAGCCATCCTATTCTTTAGCTTTGGAATGGCACAGAATTAGAATTTTCAATTGTTTTGAGTATTTTTAAATTTAAGTAAATAATTTAATTTTTTATTCTAATTTAATATTCTAGTATTCTATGCATACCCTACAAGGGAATGAGAAAGCAAAATCATTTTATTTACTATATTATATTATTATTTATGAATGAGATGTATGTAAGAGATTACTATGTAAAAACATGTTTTGAGATATAATTGCAATTATTAATAAGAAAAATACATTCTCAATCTCTTGAATTTTTTTTATTTGAAATCCTATAATTTGAAAATCGAGTAATTAAACCTTTTAATTTTATGAAATTATGCAATAAAATCTTTTTTTGATAGAGCCATTAATAATGAAAACATAAAACCATTATAAAGATATAAATTAGATCCTTGAACTATTTAATTCATCCAACCATATTTGAAATTAAGTTTTATCCCTAGTTAGCAAAGAAAAATCTTATTTTATAGCCTATTTTAAATTAGCAGAAAAGAATAATCTTATTTAATTTTAAAGTTGAAAAACTTAATATTTAAAATATCTAAAATTTAAGAGGTCAAAAAATATATTATTTTTATTAATGATATAATGGATAATGCTCATACATATAATTTTATTAAAAGAATATCTCTATATATATATCACATTAAATATTATTGTATTATTATGGTTTGCGTAAAATATATTTTTTTTTTTGGTGGGTGTTTTTGTTTGTTATAGATTTGAAGGTTTCCGCGAACAGCACGGTCTGACCTTTAACCCATCTGGCAATTACTTCCTACTATAACCACATCCACTTGACTTTCATCACAGTATTCGCGTGGCCGATGCTAACATGCGCCATCTCAGAAAAAACCCGTTACAGAAGCACAGGGTGCGCCGGAACGACACCTGCCTCACTAAAACGGTGAGGTAAAAGACAAGCGAAACTCGTTGAACACAAGAAACACGGACGCTAACAAAAACCCAGCGCCAGAGCGCAGGTTAAGCCCATACAACCCTCCAGTGCATTCTATCATTGTTACCTCCCTATATGGGTATATATTTCATGTTATTAATATTTTATTATTTTTGTTTGTTGCGATTATTTTCATGAAACCAACCATTGAATCCTCGTCCCATAGATCATATCAAGAAAGCCCATTGCCATTGTCAATTCAAAAAAAATAAAAATAAAAAAAATCACACAATTTCCTTTTCCCTTCTCCTTATTTTTTTCTAACCCACCAAACAGAAAATTGGATAGGAAAATCATTAATTGATCAACAAACTTCCGGTCTCCACTATTACTGGTTGATTCCGTTCATTATAGTGGATTATCGTCGAATTTAAAAATAAAAAATATGGTGATTTTGTTGCCTATTGTATTGGTTACATGCATGTAGAGTACGTGAATATGTATGATATAAGATAGAGGGCAGGTGGTGGCGCGAGCGAAGAAGAAGAAGAAGATGATGATAAGGAGCCAAAGACAGGTGGTGAAGGTGGAAAGACAAAAGCTTGCTGCATGCATGACATGTCGTATCTGCAATAACCTCTTTACAGACACTACTACCATATCTGAATGTCTCCACACCTGTTAGTATCATTACTCTCTTTTCCTAATAGGCTATGGTTTTCAATTTTTTGATACCGCCACTGATCTGGGTCGTAATTACTCTGTAATTTTACCTCAAGTAATAAGACAGCCACTTTAATTTTTGAAACAGTTTGCAGGGAATGCATATATGAGAAGATAACTGATGAGGAGTTGGATAGCTGTCCAGTGTGTAATATTCATTTAGGGTGTGCCCCATTGGAGAAGCTCAGGTATTATTTCGTGATCCTTTTCTCTTTTTATAGTTTAATAGTGCAAAGTTTATAACTCAGTGATGATGCATGGATGTAGTTACTGTACGCCGTGCATGACACATGTCAATTTACTTTTGGGGGCGACGTCAGAATGGTTGATAACATGTGTCTTCTGATAGAAAGTAATCAAAGAAAATTCGATAGAATTATTGAAATAAAAATCCATTTGATTATTATTATTATATTACATTCAATTAATATCCATACCAAAAGCCTATATTTTACCAGTAAATCAGCAGACCAATCTCTGCTTTTATATAGTTTAACTAAGTCAAGCAATTAAATGTGGTTGGAAATTCTGATTTGGCTTGTTCACAATTGATTACATGTTGCAAATTCTGCTTGAAACTGGAACTAATCACATGTTATGCTCCGTTTAGAAGATAATTTTATGGGGCAAACACCCCACCTTTTCCCCTGCTCTTCATGTGGGTGCTTGGATTTTTTACATGCATAAGTTCTCCTGATATAGAAAGTAGAAAATATTGTGTTCGAGAGTGAGAAACTGCACATGAATTTGATCACCACAGACCATCTTAACTTATTCTTTTATGCTAATAACCCACAGGGTAGACCATAGTTTGGAAGATCTAAAGGCCAAACTCTTTCGTTCCAAAACAAAAAAGGCGAAGGTGCCAGCAGTTTTGGTCTCAGTCCCAGAACCAGAAACTGTGCCGTCAGCCCCGTTACCAGGCAGAAGAAAGGAGAGATCTTTATCTTCATTGGTAGTCAGCACACCTAAAGTATCGGCACAATCTGTTCTGCCTAGAAAAAGACTGAAATCCATTGCAAGAAAGATTCCAGCTTTACGAGAATCTATTCTCAATGAGGAACGTTTCAAGAAAGCGGACGATTCGCATGACAGTTTAAGCTTACCCGAGACTCTATGCAAAATTGCGCAAACTAAAAAGCAGGTAACTAATAAGTGTATTAATTTTCTCAGCAAATCAACCTTTACACAATTATGTGTGCCTTTGGCCTTAATAGTTCATGCTTGTAATGATTGTCAAGCTGCAGAATTCCACTCCTGAGTCATCCAAACAGCAGAAGATAAATAAAGATGCAGAGGGAAGTACTGAATCATGTGAAGGCGAAGCTGATTTATCGAAACCATTAAATTGCCTTCTTGGCGCTGTAAGTAAATCAAAGCTCAATAAATCTGATCGGCAGGAAACACTTGTCCAAATGCATCTGCCTAGTCCTGCAGAAAATGAAGCTCAAATTCTTAACACCAATGGTAATAAGTCAAACGTTAATGGTGATGAAAACAAATCATCTTCTTCACCATCAGGTTCAGTCAAGGCAAGAAAGTTGCAAGAAATGGTACGGCAAAAAAGAGCAGCTGTTTGTGATAACTTGAATATCACAGCACAAACTATTATTGATGCAGGCAGTAAATGTGATGGAAGATTTTGTCCAATTTGGTTCTCATTAGTTGCTTCTGATGATCAGTGAGATTTGATTGCTTTTGCCTTTATATGAGTGTTGAATGATGGAAGTTAAGCTTACAATTACAATGACATATGGTTGAGTTTCTAACATTTCAAGCACTAACAATTACAGGGAAGGAGATATGCCCTTGCCACAGATATCTTCATGCCACTTGAGGGTTAAGTGAGTTCCATTCTCCCTCATTGATTATTTTCTGTGTAGAGCATCGTCATCATTCTTCAGTTTTCCTTAAAATTTTGATTTCCTGATTTAGTTATCTACACAATGATGAAGTTGTTCCTTAATTGTTGCAAGTACATATAATTTTCCTTTGTTTCTGTAATGAGTTGGCTATGCTTTTGCTCTTTATCAAAAAGTGTAATGGGCTTATTTCAATTTACTCTTAATTTCTTTATTTTCAATCATTTTAACAATTTCTTCTTTGAGATTCTGTGGCACCAACATTTCCTTGTGAATAAGTGTCAATTTGATAATGTTTTGGTCCGTCAGTGCCAACTACTGTAATACATGTCCTGCATTTTGTTGCTTGACCATCTACTTGAAACAAGACCACTTTGAATGTAACGTAATTCTATTGATCAGTTATTTCAATCTGTCATAGGGATGGCAGTTTACCAGTTTCATCTATTAAAAAGTATCTGGTGCAAAAGCTGGGTCTTGCTAGCGAGGCTGAGGTAATTTCATTAAAATTCTTTGGTCTGGTTTTAGTCAAGTTCTAGTTACTAAGAATTAAGGTATGAGAATAATAGAGATACATGTGCAATGTTGAACCTACAGGTGGAGCTCTCACTGCTTGGCCAGCCAGTGCTTTCTACATTGCAGCTGCATCATTTAGTAGAGAGGTGGTTTCGGATGGCACCAACATCCGAAAGAATACCGACAACCGTTGGCAGCTCAGCTAAAGATTTTGTGATGGTTTTGTCGTATGGTCGAAAAGCTCAACCTCCATGAACATATTTGCTTAAATGGAAGCAAATATGTTATTCCAGATGATCGGAGACAACATTTTCATTGCCAGGATGCCAGCGAGAGTTTTTTTTTTCTTTTTTTTATAAGAGAAAAAAAATCAAAAATTTTAGTCTTCTTTTTGCACGCACAGGTTAAATTTGTGATGACTTATGGAGCTTGTCCTGTGCTTTTATAATATTGGATTGGATTCTTCTAATTTCTTGTTTTTTCAAACTTTGGTTTTGAGTAAAGGTATAGAATAGAAATAGGAAAAAGATCAGATATGCATAGAAACGACATTGCAAATAAATACCGATTTTCTATTCATATATGGAGATTTTTGTCTGACCAATGTTTCCAGAGTCTATGGAGCAAAGGTAGTTGTAAGAAAGCAGGACAAGTTCAGGATTCTTTTTGCTGAGATGAGATAATCATCTAACAAGAACTGAAAAATATTTACTAATGCATATAAACGCACGTTTCTACCGAGGCGCAGAGAGAGAAGGCCATATTTATTTGTTGCCCTGCTCCACCTTCCAAAATCCCAATCTATACGAGTCTGTTAAGATCAAGAAGCAATTCATCTTATTTTTAGTGAAATGTTGCATGGAATTTATTTCCATAATCAAATAAGTTTTTCAAAAATATAAATCATATTTGTCAAGAGTTCAAATGGTGAATGAATCCTGTCTTATCTGTCATATGCAAGGATATATGCGATTCACACTGAATTACTATAAAAGTATTTTCAGTCGACTTTGCTGTAAAAGTAGTATCATACGTCAGTTTCAAGCTCACCTTAACAATAAGGAATTTGCACAAACCTCTGCTTTTATGGTCTGGCATCAAGGTTCATATCATGATCAATAAGGTGGGGAACAAACTCATTTATCAAGGTTCATATCATGCATGATAATTATGAAGTGGGGAGCAATCTTACTTGTCAACTAAGCTGACTATTCGGATTACACCTAGTGATTATTGATTATTAATATGTATAGACACCATTCTAACTTCTTAAAAAAGGGGGGAAAAAAAAGTAACATGTACCAAAATATATCAATCAACCAAAAGGGCTATTTGCTTTCGTTACGACACATGAGCCCAAACCTTCTTACCCAATAACACGATTTCTCTGAACACTTCAATTCTGAATTGTATCCCAGCAGCAGCATCATCATTCTCCATGTACAATATGACCTTATCCCCAGTTCTGAGGTTCTTAAAACGAACAAATTGAAGCCAGCCCGCACTAATAACAGGCTTCTTGTACCCTTTCTTCCTTGTAGAAATGCGGAAGGGCCAAATAATTCCATTTTGGTCCATGACCTGCAAGTCCACAAGAAAATGTTGCAGAGCACCTGGAACAAACACTAAAGCACGACTTGGGACTGCTAATCTGTTTTCAACGTCAGTTCTAGTTAGTCTTTTGTTAAAGAGCTCCATTTCGCTTTATTACAATACCAATTGAGCTCAGCTACTACTTATAGTAGCCTTATATATATATATATATATTACATATTTTTCTCTAGTCTTTATATTTATCAAGCAACTAGGCTTGCAAGACCTTGATGAAGTATTCAATGAAACAAATTGAAATGCTTAATTTAGTAGTTAAATATGTCTGGGTTAGGAGCCATCCAAATGTTCCCCACATCAATTTTTTTTTTTTTTTACCGCATTTTCTAGGTTGGACAGATTTTATGATATTTATATTCATAAACTAAACTAATTCTTCGACAAAAAGGACAAGATAAGATGGTAAGATGGTAACCATATTTCTTACTTTAATCAACAAGTTTTACGAAGTGCAAACGCACAAGAATTGGAAGCTGTAAAATTAAAAATGTTGTTTATATTAAGTAATAAATCAACTCCCGTCATGTAAACGTATAGAGATCACAAAATGACAAAAATGGGTGCATTTTATAGGATGAACACTCTTGTAGCATGCAGCATATAGACGTTGTGTCCCTGGTATTCATAAACTGCAGTGTTCTTCGTTACATAATCCGCCAATCAGCAGACAACGATTTGAAGATTTTCTTTTTGCCACTAAATCACGTGCTAACATGCGCAAAGCAGAGATAAGTCTCAATGAGTGGAGTGGCTTTAGACCATTCAGCCAATTAATGAGACATATAGTACAGTGGCCTTTAGAAGATTAGCTAAACTACCACCTCAACATACAAAAGTAGTTTTTCTCTTGTAATATAAAAAGAAAATGCCATTCTCTCCATTTGTCTATGATCAGGGTTTGACAGAGCTTGCAGAGAGGGTATATGTTTGGCCAATAATTGTATCTTCAAATTTTAAAATGTGAATCACGCCATGTACATGATTACAAATATCGTGGCTACGGCTACGAATTTCATTTGAGAAACTATTTGTAAATCTAGTATCAAAGTTACCAATTATTTTCAGGTTCTTTTTCTTGCGCTCCTTTATGAGGAGTACTTGTTACTTGATAGAACAGTATTTGCAGAATCCAAATCATTCAATTACGCTAATAACATTGATAATCAATCAATGATTTAGTCCGATTAAGAATTAAAATTTATCAAAATCAAAAAACAGCTCAAATTAATTCAACCTAAAACTATATCATTCATAAAAAAAAATTAAAATTTTTAAAAATTACACTATTTACTCAGATTTAAATGTTTAGTATTACAAATTTTTTAAATATTTTAATTTTTAAAAAATAATTTATTAAATCAAATTTAAAACTGATTGAATTAAAAAATAACCACGAAACTGATTCAGTCTGCAGTGTAGTTTTAAAAACATTGTGATAGAACTATCCTGATAGCTAGACTGATAATCGTTAGAAATTTAAAAAGTGGGACCAAAAGACCAGAAAGAAGTGTTCCTTCAAGCTTAAGAACAGGAAGTTCAAAGAGGCGGAAAGGAAATGAAAAGCAATTTTGTTCAATGGTTCATCAGGCATCATACTGTCACTGTAGCTCCAAATTTGACACATTTACAGCTCCAAGATGTACCATCCAAAATTATAAAGTACCAGTTGTTACAGAATTAGCATTGAAATTACCAGGCCCAACGAATTAAGTACGATTCTTCTTATTGATTTATTAGACTTAATCATTATCATTATTATTATCTATTTAAGCATAATACTATCTTTTTTTCCCAATCGACCTATCAGATTTAGTATGATGGCCACTTTGTGCCAGAATCATTCCTAGAACGCCAGCACTTTTCCCACCTATTTCGTTCGACCTGTTTTGCTACGCTATAAGCGAAAATGGTGTGTTCCCCATCTCGTTGGTACACAAGCGAAAAAAACACAAATATTCTCATAATGCTTCTTGTTTTTATCTTACTTCCAGCAGATGAGAAGAAACCTAATTCGAAAACCACTTGCAAAATTCTCACCTGTCATAGCTCACTAAATTATGCTTAACCATTTGTTTAGACTTGTTTTTTTGTTTCCCCAATTCGTATATATGAACTGAACCACACAACCAGAATTATCTAATGAAAAAGGACAACTACTAGACTCATTAGCTTTAGCTCTATTGTGCTAGAGTTGTATACAAAACAATTTTGAGGTTGAATATCCCACTAACCCAACAAATGTTAACTGTCTAACTGACTTAAACCTTTTTAAGTAAAGACAACTTGGTGGGGGGTTTGAGAACATCAGCTAAAAAAATTCAGCCAAGCACTAAAATCATGTCCAAAATATTAGTAAGATAAAAAAGGGGAATGCAGGAAAATACTACTGGCTAAACATGGGAGGGTTAAGGATTTCAGAGTTCCCAACAACGGGCAAGTGATCATGTCCAGTTACTCGGAACAAACTCAATTCTAGCTTCTACAATAAAAAAATTGTGGTGAGGCCCAGCTCAGCAATTATAATTGCCATTATAGCTGCATCAAGGCAAAGTGCAGATGCAACAGACACGCACAAGGTAATTGTAGAACTTAATCACAGGAACATGAGAACATCTACATGTAGTTTGAGTTTGCCAAATGTGGTCTGTGCCTAAAGCTAGATCATGAAGAGAAATCTGAAGTTGACGATGGAATGCTTAGCCTTGCTAATGGCAACATCAGCATATTAAGGTAGAACACAAACAGGAACTAAGGCAAGGTAATTAAGAGAAAAATGTAGGACTACTCCCATCTCACTCCACTTCTCTACCCAACAGATCAACTCACATTGAAAACTAGACCAACCTAACCAGATATTTTGAAGAATTTCAAGTATGCTTGTTAACGAAAAACATCAAACAGCACAGAACACAATGAACCAACTCCTAGCCCTGAATTAGGTTGAGTCACCCTAACCTACCCGTCATAATATGCAACATACAAATCCATTTACTAGAGGTAGGAGTGTCTTGTTAACACTTAATCTACGTCTTGTGGTTAAATGATCAACCTTGGACACTGGCATTCAACTGAAATGCCAAATTTTCACAGGGTAAAGCAATGTAAGCAACATCATTAGGATGATCATCTGGGAACAGAATATCTCTCAGATTACAAGCAAGATCGTTTGCTAGAACCTAAAAATGTGTATCTGTCTCTAAATCGAACACATGCTTCAGATGGCGCAGAAAAGAATTATGGATACTAATTGCATAATGACTAAATAATAAACATCTAGAATTCCCACATACCAAATTGCAGACTTCCATCAACACAATCTCCATTCCTATCCAATTTTCTCTAGGAGATTTTTTTTTCTTATAACGACTGCCACTTCACATCCATTTATCGAAACATTACTATCCAAAACCATCAATTAAGCAATCCACATTTTGTACAATGCAAACCATAATTTCAGAAAAGCAAAGCAAGAATGTTTTGCAATGAGAAGAAAAATGATCAAGTACCGCTACGCTACAAGCCACCACGAGTCGGGCTGTCATCATCAGAAAGCAAGTTGACATACGGCGACGTCTCAATATCATCCGCGACAAGATCATCCATGCTCCTCACCACCGCATGCAAAACCACCAAAACCACGCCGACTCCACCCGCCACCACCGCATTAACCCAAACGCCACCCCACACCAGCACCAAAACCGTCGACGCAAAAAACACGACCAAAACCACCGAGTCGCTCACCTCGTACCCCAAAACCCTCAGTGGATCCTCCTCGTCACGGGAGAAGTAGAGAAATAACCAACCGAGAAGCGTGATTAAGAAGGCGATTAGAGAGACAGGGTGAAAAATGAGAGTGGAAATTACGATTACGGAGATGATTAGTGCGTAATTAGAGCGGAAATGAGTGAGGTTTTGTGTAATACGAGTTGTGGCGTCAGGGATTGAGGAAGGGAGATTTAGTGAGGTGGGGTCCAGGAGAACGGGCCATGGGCGGATGCTTGATTTTAGGGATCGGGTTGTTCGCTTGAATCGAGAGAGGAATCGAGGAGTGGTGGACATGATTATTTGATTTCTTTCTCGCTACCTGAACATCCAAAGGGAACTTTGTTCCTCCAATTCAACGTCGGTTGGTCTAAGGAATTTTGTCGTTTCTCGTTTACCGGGTCCACGGACCATTCTGTTTAGCCGTTTAAAGTTATTTTGATGTGATCGTCGAACGACAGGACGTACAGTGTTTAAATGGTAGCAGAGCAAATACTTGACTAAATATAAAAAAATTTAATTATCAAAATTCATATTTAAAAAATCCAAATGGTCGATTTGATAAAAAAAAATAAAAATTATTCATTTTTAATATAATATAAAACTAATATTTGAAACATAAAATTTAAATATTTGTATTTAGTTAAACATCTATAAAATAATTTTTGAAAATATTTAATATTGTTGATAATTATTATTGGAAAAATAAGATTCTATATTTTCAAGAAAAGATTCATGGAATAAAATATTTCATTATCAGTTAATTAAAAATTTGAATTTGAATTCAATTAAACATAGTAAGTAAAAGCAAATGCAAGATTTAAACATAAAATAATTCAAAATTCTGTTAACTTGAATGATGTAAATCTCTGCATTAATTTTTCTTATTTAATTTCTTTCTTTATTACTATTTTTCTTAACAGTACCGATTAAAATTCATGGCAAATATGATTATTACTCATTTAGAGATGTTTATTGTTATTAAAAAATAGAAAAGTTAAGTTATAGAAAGTAGATGAATCAAATACGTAAATTGTCCTAAGCATATTCAAATCTCAATTCACAAAACAGAAATAAAGTGATAAATTTATGTAAAGCTGCGATGGTGTAATAGCATTATTCACTGTCAGTGCCCACAGTAAAGTAGGGGGGAAAAAAAAACACAGTGAAGCTTGCAACCAACTAAACAAATAATATTAAGAAAAAATATTAATGAAAATAAATAACTTGCAAAAGTTTTGTGGATAAAACTAGAGTATTGCAATATAAGTCAAAATTAATTAAACTTAAATTCCTACCTTTATATTGTACTAATAATTCAGACCTTAAAAGTTATCTAGGATGAAGATTTTTATTTATCATATTGAATCATATAATAACATCTCACTAAAAAGACTTTATAGTATTTTACCCTTTTAAATATAGTTGAAAAGATTTCAAGGCCAACGCTTTGAAATCGCTGCTTAAACTGTCGCAGTACATGAATAAATGCAATAGTTACGGTTTAATACTCGCAACTAAGAATTCGTTGCCCATACTCTATTATGCAGGAGTAATATATAATTTGAATATATGTTTTGTACATTTTGCTAATAATAATAATAATGATCATAATGTTATATATTTGAATTTTAATTTTTAATAATAATAATAATAACAATTATTCAAACATCCAGAATTAAATATTTAATTTAAAAATAAATTGTTGTTTATGTGAGGCACATAAACAAATGCGATTCACGAATGAACTAGTTTGAGTCAAAGGTGGACATGGTTCGGTCCAATTCGAAAATTTGAAAATTTTTAAAATTGAATCAAAATTTTGAAGATTTTTAAAACCAGTACAATTTTGAATTTTTGGTCCAGTTTGGTTCTTTATAAATTTGGGACAAATCAATTTGATTTATTAGTTCTTTAGGACGATTAGATTAGGTTCGATACCAGTTCTAATATTCGGTTATTTCAATTTATTAAAAAATAAACTTACATTTGTATTTTTATGAATCAAAATAAAATAAATTTTATATTTTTCACTTTTAATCATTCAAGACTAAAATAAATAAGTGATCATTTAATAAATTATAACTAATAACTTACACATTAAATATTAGAGTAATTTTTAAATATTTACTACTAATTTATAATTAATAAAGTCTAATCATTAATAATATATACTAATTGAGTGAGTTAATTAGTAAAACTAATATATATATATATATATACGGCTCAGTTCGGTTTTTTTAATACGAGACAATTATAATACAGTTCAATATAATTTTCTATTTAAAAAATATAAAATTTTTGCGACCATTCCGTTTAAAAAAATCAATACAAGTCGATTTGAATATTTTACTATTCATAGCAAGAATTTTCTGTTAGAATTAGGTCCAATTCGATTACTCAGTTTAACCATGCTCGCCCCTAGTTTTAGTGTTGATGTGATACATTAATACCACATTATTTTCTTGTGAGCCAGTTTGACTGTCTATGTAGTAATTAACCCACATTCTTTTATTTGCTTTATTCCATATTCTATCCTTTATTTTGCAGTATATATAACTGGGATTAATGCTACTTATCAAGGCCGATTAAGCTTACTCTGTCATTCACTTCTAGCTAGGTTGAGGTACTCCTTTTTTTTTAAAAAAAAAACAAAAATTACTGGGTTTCATCTGTTCACTTGGCTTTTGAAGACGAACGGACGGCACTACAGAAGTTGGTCCTATTTTCACTTTCATTTAATTGTTTGTTTGAATATTTAAATGTAAAACATGCATCTTTTATAGCAAATAAAAATTTTGAAGCAAGGTTAGTTAATTCTGAGTGGCAAACAGTTAGATGTTTTTAAATAATATCTTGAATTTAAGTCTTATGAGTGAAAAAAAAATTAATATTGAAAGAGTTTTCTCCATTCGATTGATTCAAACTCGAATTAATTGAGGATCATTATGGCTTTCAGATACCTAATGGTTTAGACCAAAAAATAAAAATTTTGAGTACATATTGTAGCATGCTTGTAGTCATAGCCATTATCTCATCTTATAGCGTGTTTGGTATGGTGGTTAACTACAAACACTTCAAGCTTACCTGCGAGTGTTGCCCACTGTTCTTGTTATTCAGTTTTTAAGTGCATTTCAACTCATGATCACACACTCATTATTCCAACTTCTGAATTAATTCATGTCATTAGCTCCCAAGCAAATGGCAATGGTCTCCTACGTGGATAGCGACTCCTACAAGGCTGCAGCATAAGGCAGAATAATTGAGCCATTCACGAATTCTGAAGACCCTCTTCGCCTAATCACCCCCAACAAAAACACAATCCTCCTTATCTACGTTAACTCCCCAGGTAAAAAATCCATGGAGTTCGTACCAAAGGTGCTCGACGAGTGTCCGCAGCTCTTACTGCAAGCTAATGCAGATGATGATATTCCATTGCACATTGCAGCCAAGTATGGGCATTCTAATGCTGCAAAATCGCTCATCGAACACGCAAAATCTCTGGCTCATAATGATTTGGAAAGTGGAGGAAAGGAAGCATCGAGGAGAATGTTAAGGATGACAAATAAGAAGGATACGGCCTTCCATGTGGCTGCTAGAAATCGAGATAGTTTTGAAATCGTGAAAGAAATATTGGACAAGGAAGATGGCAGAGTTTACATGTCTTGCCAATTCTGATGGAGAGACTCCACATTTTTTTAATACAAAAAAGGAGGCAATGCCTTAAGCTAGTCTATGCAAACTCAAGCATAGCTGGCACCACTAACATCATGAAGAAGCCATGACAGAACACATTGCGGAGGATGGTCGAAAACATGAAGATCCATAATTGAAGAAAAACCCAAGTTAGTTAGAGAATCCGCCGCAAAATTCGCTTCCCTATAAACATTCTGAGCTTTCACATTCCATCGTAGGGCTATCAACTGGTGGATATTGCGAACCAAAGCCTTATTCACATTAGCAGTCTTGGTTGAACCCATAACCACATCAATAACTGACTTCTTGTCCGCTTCGATAATACAGTTCATAAACCCACCATTCCATGCCAGTTTGAGACCCATATAAACTCCCCATAATTCAGCCAACGTCACCGAGCAAATGCCAATGTTCATAGTGAATCTTGCAACCCAAACTCCAGAACTGTCACGAAGCAACCCACCAGATGCTGCTAGGCCCGAGGGGTGTCTGACCGCAGGCGTAACTTGTATATATATATATATATATATGCTTCATTTATTTCACGAAAAATAATGTCTAAGAAAAATATTTTCTGATGTTTGAAATACACTACAAAAAATATTAATTTTTTTAACTTATAAAATTATGACAAATTTTAGACCATAAATATTTTATATTTATACTATTTATTACTTAATATAAGAAAAAATATATTAAAATGTATTTTTTTGGTCTCACGTATCATCAGTGATCACCGCCGATCGACAATGACCGGTGACGGATGTCGATAATTAATAATGACCAATGATAATAAATACATATATTTATATGATTTTATTTTTCACTTGGATGAGTTTGTCAAAGTCCAAAAAATGAATTTTTGTTCTTAAGACGAAAAGTAATGACTTAAATTTCCCTTTGATCAGGAAAATGTTTTTTTCTGATCAATTTTCTGAGTGCACCCAAACAAAAGAAATTGCAAAAAATATTTTTCTAAAAGTAAACAGAGCCTCAGTGAAAGATAGTGAGTGAAAAAATATTTATAAAAATAGAATAATTAAAAAATTATTTAGTAAAAAGAAGTTGTCAAAATGATCAGTTCGTCAATTAAACTGACGAACGTTGAAATTTAAAAAATTGATGTCAATTTTCATCAAATAATATTTGATTCACTACTTAAAGTGACGAACCAAATGTTACTTCAATTGCACGCACGTTAGTGCATGCAGTTCAAACAATATATATATATATATATTATTTTTCTTTTTATTATATATAATATATCATTATATTTTATTATAGATATTATTTATTTATATTTATATATACTATTATATTTAATTTTCTCAACACTTAAAATTTATTTAAATGTTTATATATATATTTCTTCACTTAAAAAAAATATCTCTTAACTAAATAGGATTCAAATTATACACACACATGCAATTGAGACAATGTTTGATCCGCCACTTAAGTGTTGTTTGTGCACAACGCCCCGTTAAATATCAACATCCGTCAATTTAGCTGGCGAACGGACTAATTTGACTACCCCGTTTTGCTAAATATTTTCAGTTACTCTATTTTTTATAATTATTTTGTAATCATTATCTTTCACTAATTTTAATTTTTTTTACCATCTTTTACTCTAATACTTATTTATTTTATATAATACATGATGTGTCTGCAACAATGAAGTTCCTAAGATCAATAAGACTAGTTGTATAAGTAAAAAAAGGAGGCTCCCAATAAAGTCCTTAACACATCATGAAATGGAAATCCTGACCACAAATAGGCCTTCTAGAGATAATGGCCTGACTTCAGGAGTTGATAGATCCTTTGACAAATTACGATGCCAACTTCTTATTGAACACCAATTAGAGAGGGATGCAAACTATGATAGGAACCTCGAGTATAGCCACCGGTTTCCTGTCTTCTTCTCTACTACCAGACTACTTGCTAATTTTATTTATTAGGGTTTTGGTAAACTTATTTGACTAAAGGATCAGCTTCTCTGCCCATTCAAACAATTCCTGGCCAGTAGAAATACATTCTCCATTGTGTGGGTAGAATGATAGAATCCCTTGGTATTAATTGCACGACCATTTCTTCGATGGTTTTCTTGTTGGTGGTGCATCCTTGAAGGTATATTCTCTCATAAATGTCTTGGTTCAAGATTTCTTGAAAGGCCTCAGCATAGTCCATCTTAATGGGTTGGAGAATGAATGAATAAAGTTATGATTTTTGTTATGCAGGGGCATGAATTCGCTACCATAGTCACTTCTGTAACATCCAAGAAAGTTGTTGCTTGATTATGTAAACTGGTGTTCGCAACACAAACAGAGTGCAAAGAGAGGATACTTCAGTTTGATCACTTATATGAGCTAGTTTCTTTCATTTAGTTTTGATTATTAATCCTTTATATATATATATATATATATATATATATATATAAATATATATATATATATATATATATATATATTCACTTCCTAGAAGATATAAGTTTCTTTCTTTATCTCTGTTGGACAGAAATTATTGTATCAATGAATCATGTCGATGCCATTGTCCTTTTTATTCTAACAACTTAATGAGCTTGAGATTGTTTTAACACCAGCCAAATACATTTCCCACCCTCTGAACTTTAGCTGAAACCCCAGCAACCCCTATAATTTCTATTGAATGCCTCTCTAAATTGAAAATACCTACTTTATGATGAGTAGGAGACCCTTCAATTGTCCAGCTGGCACTTGGAGTTAGAAATTTGAGCTAAGC
>CATIWR010443715.1:0-28371 GCA_949677035.1 Omphalea diandra | reverse complement strand
CTCTTTACCTTTACCATTACCAATTGACTTGAATTTTGTTTATTGTGCCATGTAGAAACCACTCTGGCAACGTAATTTCATACACTATTTACTATAACTCGATAACTCATTCTCCAGCTATTTGCATTTTTTTAGGGTTTTCTAATACTCTTTAAAGGAATGCAAAAAATTTTTAAAAAAACATAAATAAATTTATTAAGAGTTTTACCTATTTGTACTCTTCTAAGAAGTGTAAGAAGTTTTAAAATGACTGTAAATAATTGACAACAATAACTTAGTGTAAGAAGTTCTAAAATGACTGTAAATAGCTGAAAACAATAACTTATAATGCCACAACATACTTTTAGATTAGCTTCTTATTTAATGAGATGCTAAAAGGGAGAATATTAAACATTTTTTAATAAAATATAAAAGGTTAAATCTGTTAATTAAAAAATTATAATTTATATAATTCAACGTGATCTTTTTAGTTAGAGGATGATTATATATATTAGAAGAAAGTACAAAAAAATTATCATATAATTTTACCATTAGGCACTTAAGGAGTTGTAGTATTTTTTATGATAATTATGAATTTGTAGTTTGCCCCGCTAACACTTTTTGTTCAAATTCATTAATACTGTTAAAAATTAAAAAAATATATCAAATATAGTCTTTTAACTTTTTAGATGTCCAATTGAGCCCAAATTCTAGTAGAAACAATAAAAAAATTTTTAATATATTTTTACGAAAGTATATTTAAAAATAAAATTAAAAATTAAAGGAGTTTTAATAAAACTCAAGTTAATAGAATCTAATTGAATTAAAAACAAATAATTTATTGAAATTATTTTAAAATGTGATCTAAATTATATTTTAGATTAATAGAATTTAAATTAATTAATTTTTTAATTACTTATAAATATGTACATTATTTTTAAATTTTGTTTTTATCCAATTTTAAGAAATTTGTTTATTATTAATTTAGATTCTATTAATTTGGCCTTTTATTAGCATATTTTAATTTTAAATTTATTTTTAAATATATTTTATTTATAAAAGTATATGAAGAATTCTTGTTTATTGTTTTTATTAAAATTTAGTCTCAAGTAGACATTAAAAAAGTTAAATAACCAAATTAAATAAAATTTTTAAAACTTTTAACTGTAGTAAATTTGGCCTTAAGTACTAATAGAGTTTAACCAAAAACTCATAATTATAAAAAAAAAAAAAAACATGATTTTATAAGTATAAAACAACCAAATCACAAGATTTTCTTTTCATATTTTTCTTTATATATCATTAGAATCGAGGAGATTTCGGTATAATAGTACTGAAATTGTTTTTAAAATTAAAAGAAATTGAGTTTGAATCTCAGTTAAAGTCATATTATTAATAAGAAAAAAATCTTGTGAAAAGAATAATAGTAGTACTATGAATAATATGACTTTAACTGAATAGTACTATGAATCATATGAAGCAAAATATGAATATTCATAGTAATATGAATAATATTACTATTAAAAATCTCAGTTAAAGTCATATTATTACTGTATGCCCCATAAGTCTCTATGAATATTCGAAAAAATCTCAGTTGAAGTCATATTATCAAATTACAAATTCTCATTAAGCAAAAAAAAAAAAAAAAAAAATACAATTCTTAAAAAAGAGAATGAAAGAAAAATGTAAATAAAAACTTCAAATAACGAGAGATGAAATAAATAAAATTAATAATATAAGGCAAAAATATTTATTTTTATTAAAAAGTTGAAGACAATAAAAGAAAAACGATGTGTACGATAAGATATTTTAATGATAACTCCAAATTAATAAAAATATTAGATTTTTTGTGTTTGAAAAAAAAAAAAAAAAAAAGAAGGTGGGAGATGTACATATTCAAATTTATGGAAAAGGAACTGGATAAAAGACATCAATAAAAATCTTGTTCTCATGGGTACATGAATCTAATTGTGAGGGGACCAGCCAATTCATTAGGCAATGTTTTCTTTTAAAGATATTTGTAGATTTAAAATCTTACATACAACGTTAATTAAATTGGTTGCAACTAACAAGTCACAACATACAAACATTTCATTGCCTTGTTCTTCTTTTTTTTTTTTTTTTTCCAGTTGGGACAATAAAATGGATTATTGGGATTCAAATTTCAAATATGAATAGCAAATTAAAATTTAAAAATGAATTGAAAATAATTTTTTTTTAAAGCAAAGCTTGAAATTACAGAACTGATTAATCGATATTCTCATTTGATTTTAATCAATTTTTTTTTGAATATTTAATAACAGCTACGAGCATATTTTGCATTGCTATTGCAAAAAAAAAAAAAAAAAGTTTTAAGATAAAAGAATAAAATAATTTTTTTTTATAAGTGATAATAAATTCTTTAACATGAGTTTTAGGAGTTAATTGATCTTGAAATAAATTAAATTTAAAGATCTTTTATATTTCATCTCTTCAGATTTTGTTTTTCTCTCAAAATTATTGCATCAATTACCTGTTGGAAGTTGAAGCATGTACAAGTCCGTTGGAGGAAGATGAAAGATCCTGGCATACCCATCACATTATCTCTGAAATTAATCCAGATTACAATTCTTAAGTGCCATTATCAATCCTAATTAATGCCATTTTGTTCTGTAACATGTAACTGAAATTTGACTTGAAAACTTTTGGTTTATGCATACTTAAATGTCTGGCATTGTTTCAGCTGAGCATGAATGGTTCAGATTTCAATTTCTTATAAAGAGATTTTACGTTTTTTTTATCTTCAAAATAGAAATTTTATGTTTATATCTCATTAAAATTAGAATGTAAACGTAGTTAATCCTGATTTTCTTTTTGGGACATTGAGAATTTTCAAAGAAACAAAGAGATTATTCAAATTTAAAATTTGGACCACTTATATTGTTATAAATCAGATTTAATTATGGAGTCACTAATCTGAATGATAATAGATTTATTTTTTTGTTAATTTGATTCTCATTCAAATTCAAATTCAAATTCGAGATCTATAATAATAAAAATGACTCAAGTATCACTAAAATTTAAAATTTATAGATATTATTATTAGATTTTTTAAAATTAAAAATTAGAATAAATTAGTAAGATATGAAGTTTGATGCCGTTACTATCCTGAGATATCAATTTTACTAATAGATTTATTATTTTCATTTAATAAAACTTTGATACCTAATAAAGACAATGACAAGTCAGTCTTTAAACATAGTAGGTATTTTCATGATATTTTCATGAATTTTAGTCTGCCTAATTTGATTGTACGACCTGACCACAGTTACAAATGGTCACAAAGAAAAATCTCAAACTTACTATATTTTTGGATGAAGTATTAGGGTTCACATACTTTTCCTGAAAAGCAGGGGTAAGAAGAACCTCTGCAAAAGCAGGCATGAAGTACTTTTTGACAGACTGACTGTGGCCAAAGCAAGGCATACCAAAGAGTACCAACCAACAAGTCACAAACAGGGGCATTTATGTGCTTTCACCTCAGCCACATGACATGAACATTGAAGGAAAAAACAAAGGAAAATCCATTTAGCATTAATTTAATAATTGTTTTTTAATTTTTTTAGTGTTTATTAAGTTTTTTTATTACTTTCACAAAATCATAATATAAAAATTTGCAAAATATAGATTAAATACAGTGCCAAAAAGGCAGCACAAAAATGTTACATGTTATAATAACTTTGATGGGCAAGAACAATGGAGACAAGAAAGAAAGAGTTATGCAAGTAGGTTGTGTTTGTGGCCACTCTACAAACAGCAACACCAACCCATAATTATTTGGTTCTCTTTTCTCTGCTATTGTAAATTCTCCCCTCTTCTTCTTTCTACTCCAATTTCTCTGTCTCTGGTCCAAAAAAGAAAAAAAAGGAAAGTGAACAGCCATACTGCATATTTCTTACTCAGTGTCAGGATTTTACTGTTATAACAAAAACCCACAAACCAAATTCAAGAAAAGCTTACATTTTTCTATTTCTTTCCCATTCTGTTATTTCTCTTGTATATCATCATCAACAACAATAACAACAAGAAACATGTCCTCCAAGACCAAGTAAGTGTAGAGGAGGAGCGTTTATATTTAATTCTATGTCTTTCCAGATCTAAATCTCTTGTCCGGTGCAATGGGTGTTCAAATTTTGAATTTTTTATTCCAATTATTAAATTTTGGTCCGAATTTTGTGATCACTTGGTTGGATCTGTCTTTGATTAGTAATTTTCCCCCCCTCATTCCTTCTTTAGTTGAATTCAAAGGTTATCTATCTCTCTCCCTCCCCTCCTTTTTCACTCAGTCTAGTTCTGTACTGTAAAATATATTATATATATAAACACATACTTTATCAATTTTGTTTTTTTATTTTAAATTTGATAGATGGCGCTCAGTTCATCTTTTCTAGTCTTGTTACTGATCTTTGTCCATTACTGATTTTCTAGTGATATATATTCTTTTCGTATTGGATCTTTTTTTGTGCCTTTTGTGCTTGAAATTTGTATATAATGGTATGCATATGGTTAGATGAATTTGATCTTGTTGTGGAGTGACATAAGTTATTGTTGCTATACAACGTTTCCATCTTTGGCATAGATCCGTTGTTCATCTGAAATTAGTTAAAAGTTGTATGACATGGCTTCTATTTGGATTTATTGCATTGTGTCTTTAATACATTGGGGTTTTTTTCTGCAGAGAATTTATCTGATATTGTAATAATGATACGTTAAATCTTGTGCAGATCTGGTTTGTCTGAAACTCCCACCAAACCGTTACCAACAACTCCTAGAGTGAGTAAAGTGAACAGGGGAGTTACTAAATCAGAGTCCGATGCGCCTGCTTCTTTGCAGAGTTCACGCCTTTCAATTGATCGTTCCCCCCGATCAATTACTTCGAAGACAACCATTGATCGCCGGTCCGCAAAGATTACCACACAACCTGAAGTGAGTCCTAATCATTGCCTATGAGTTTTTGTTTAACCAACATTTTATGGCTTGCTGAATTCTGCATTGAAATGCACATTTTGAACTCCCCAGGAACTTTGGTAATGGAAAGAATGGATTTTTTGGATGATGATTTGGTTTGTTATGAACAGAATGAAAGTTAAAAGCACAGACAATTCGTTCGTAATATTTCTTGAAATGGGTACTATTTTATGGAGAAGCTATAATTGCTAGTACTGATAAATTGGACATTCAAATAACCTTTTTGTCATTTTTATTTTGTATCTTTTGTTGCATTTCTTGACTGGATTTGCATATCAGAAACTACAGTCAAGATTGGTGAAGGGGTCAGAATTACAGGCTCAATTGAGTGTTGTTCAGGAAGATCTCAAAAAAGCAAAGGAGCAGATAGCATTGATTGAAAAAGAGAAGGTACAAGCAATTGACGAATTGAAACAAGCACAGAAGGCTGCTGAAGAGGCAGATGAGAAGCTTCAAGAAGCCTTGGCGGCTCAAAAGAGAGCAGAGGACAACTCAGAGATTGAGAAGTTCCGTGCTGTTGAGTTGGAACAGGCTGGGATTGAGGCAGCCCAAAAGAAGGAAGATGAATGGCAGAAAGAACTTGAAGCTGTGAGAAACCAACATGCTGTGGATGTGGCAGCCCTTCTCTCTGCCACTCAGGAGCTTCAAAGAGTGAAGCAAGAACTGGCCATGGCTACTGATGCAAAGAATCAAGCACTGAGCCATGCTGATGATGCAACCAAGATTGCTGAGATTCATGCAGGTAAGGTGGAGATTCTTTCAGCTGAGCTGACCCGGTTGAAGGCCTTACACGATTCAAAGATTGAAGCTGAGGCCAATGAAAGCAATAAGAGGGTGATGAAGCTTACGGAGGAAATAGAGATATTAAAAAAAGAATCCGAGAAAGCAAAGAGTTTTGAGGATAAGTTAATCGAAAGAGAGGCCTCCATAGAACAGCTCAATGTTGAGTTAGAAGCTGCTAAGATGGCTGAATCCTATGCACAAAATTTAGTAGAGGAGTGGAAAACTAGGGTAGAAGAATTAGAGATTCAGGTTGAAGAAGCAAACAAATTGGAAAGATCTGCATCTGAATCTTTACGTTTGCTCATGAAACAACTTGAGGGAAATAACGATCTCTTGCATGATGCAGAAAGTGAAATTGCTGGTCTTAAAGAGAAGGTGGGGTTGTTGGAAATGACAATTGCAAGACAAAAAGGGGATCTTGAGGAATCAGAGCGTTGTCTTGGTGCAGCACAGGAAGAAACTTCGGAAATGGCAAAAAAGGTTGAATCTTTGCAGTCTGAGTTGGATATAGTGAAGGAAGAGAAAGCTCAGGCTTTAAACAATGAGAAGCTTGCAGCTTCTAGTGTTCAAAGTCTATTAGAAGAAAAAAACAAGCTCATAAACGAGTTGGAAAATTCTAGGGATGAGGAGGAGAAAAGCAAGAAGGCAATGGAAAGTTTAGCTTCTGCCCTACATGAAGTGTCTTCAGAAGCAAGGGAAGCCAAAGAAAAGCTGTTATCCAGTCAAGTGGAGCACGAAAACTATGAAACCCAGATTGAAAATCTAAGATTGGTGCTTAAGGAAGCAAATCAGAGATATGAAACTATGCTAGATGATGCAAAACATGAGATTGATCTTCTTAAAAACAATATTGAAGAATCCAATAATGAATTTCAGAACTCTAAGACTGAATGGGAGCAAAAAGAACAAAATCTGGTGAGCTGTGTAAAGAAATCAGAAGAGGAAAACTCTTCATTGGACAGAGAAATAGTTAGACTGGTGCACTTGCTTAAGCAAACTGAGGAAGAAGCTTGTGCCACAAGGGAGGAAGAAGCTCAGTTAAAGGATAGCCTAAAGGAAGTTGAAGCTGAGGTAATTTCTTTGCAAGAAGAGCTTGGTGAAGCGAAGGTTGAGAGCATGAAACTGAAAGAAAACTTATTAGACAGAGAAAATGAGCTGCAGAATCTTATCCAAGAAAATGAGGAGCTCCGAACTAGGGAAGCCATTTTGCTGAAGAAGGTGGAGGAGTTGTCTAAATTGCTTGAAGAAGCGATGGCCAAGAAACAAACTGAGGAGAATGGTGAGCTCACAGACAGTGAAAAGGACTATGATTTGCTTCCAAAGGTGGTTGAATTCTCTGAAGAAAATGGGCACGTGAGTGAAGAGAAACAAAAAATTGAACATCCACCACAGCAACGTGAGAATCTGGTGAAAGAAAATTCTAAGGAACAGAATAATGGCTTCAGCAGCGAGACTGTTCCGTCAGAAGCTGTTAAAATTGAGAATGTGAATGGGAAACTGAAAGAAGATGAGAGCAAAGAAAAAGAAGATGATTCAGTAGAAGTTGAATTTAAGATGTGGGAGAGCTGCAAGATTGAAAAGAAAGAGTTTTCACCGGAAAGAGAACAGGAACAGGAGTCCTTTGAGGATGAAGTGGACTCCAAGATAAAGGGTGGTGAGAGCTTTGATCAGGTAAATGGTTTACCTTCAACAGAAAATGTTGATGATGGTGGGAGCTCACCTTCAAAGCAGCAACAACTGAAGAAGAAGAAGCCTTTGCTGCGCAAGTTTGGAAGCCTACTTAAGAAGAAGAGCACAACCAGCCAGAAGTAGTGGAAAGTGAGCAAGTTTGGAAGCCTTTGCTGCGCAAGTTATGGCCTGGCTTATGTCCAATTAACAGGCAGGAATATTGGGTAATATTTTGTACCAGAGTGTTTGCTTTATTGTTTTTTCGCTTCTGATTTCAGAATAGAATTAAAAGAAAAGTCTTGTATCATCTTTAGTTTTTTCTCCCTCTTTTGATGTGATTACCATGTTGGGAAGTATCATGTATGTTATGGAGGTTATTTTCTCCTTGCCCTTCTTATCTACATTTCATGAAAAGGAGTGGTGACTTTACAATTGTATTTTAAATATGCTTGCATCCATTTTACATGAAAACGAAGAAAAAAGAGATATTGTTAATTGTTGCAAAGATGTTGGCTTCAGTTGTTTCACACTGAACAAGAGTTCATTATGGATTGTGTTGATGCAACATAACTTCACTATTTCAGAGGTCTTGTAGCATGATGAATCATGATAATTCAGTCAACTTGGCAACTATCCTGTGGAGTAATATGAACTTGGTGCATTCTCCAATCAACCCATATACTCTCCATAATGCTTGTGTAAGAGACGATTCATGCTGGTGAAAAATTGTGTGGTTGAATATCTCTCTGATTCACACGTTTCATCAGAATTACTGATTTGGGTTTTGAGTATATTACATTTTTAAAATGACCAGCATATGTAGCAACATACACATCCTAGATGTTTTCAGCTTTGCATACTTGAAAATGCATCCATTATTCCCAGCAATGGGGAGACAAATCCAGAACTTTCTTTTGTTCTGCAATTTTCTATGTATTGAAAATCCCTAATTGCTTAAATATTGGTGGTTATCTATAGATAGCTTATTTGATCAAGACATACTCTCACATGCCAGGAACTGTACATTTTAAAGAATGTGACCATGTGTGTGGATAACAACAGTAGTGAATTTCACCGTGCTTGCATCTGACAAAGGTACAAATGTTTCCTTGACAGGAACCTCAACGAAATTACGTGAATCTGTTTGATTGCACTAAGCAATTGCTGTGTCTGGGGAGTGCAGTTGTCTAGCATTTTACATGTACGTTTTGTATTTACCCTTTGTTTGTAATGAGGTAAAAGAAGTGGGAAAAGAAAAAAAGAAATGATTATAACTTTTAATTGTTTGGCAATGAAATGAAAAATAATAATTCTTATTTTTCTTTATTTATCCCACCTAAAATGGAGAGAAAATATGATTGAAGGAAATAATAATGAATTTATATTTTTATCCATAATACTTTTCCATTGAAAAGAGAGAATAAATTTATTTTTTCTCATTTTTTCTTTATCCAAGACATGAAGAGAAAAAATAATGAAGGAAAACAAAATTTATTTTTTTCTCATTTCTTTTTTATCCAAATATGAATAGGGAAAAAAATAAAAAAATAAAATTTATTTTCCCTCTTTATTTTTTTTCCTCCCTAAATAGTTTCCCAAACATACCATTAGAGTTTTGGTAAGCTGTAACAAGCTTTTCCTTTTCAATCTTACATAAATAAGATTCTAATCAATCTCTACCTGAGCCCTCATCTCCCTAATCACCTGAGAAAACATTTTTCTAGTTGGTTCCTGGATAAGGGAAACAAGGGTATTCAGTAATTTGGTTTAAGGTAAAAGTCTTAGGAAGTATTGTCTTCAGCTCTTTGATGTCTAAGAGATAGTGCCGGCAATTTTATTTAGAATAAATTACTACAAGAATCTCATAATTAGCTTGATTTTGAAATATATCTTAATTTTTATTTTTTATCAATAAAATGTATAAATTTTATTTTATAAATTTATTCTTCTGTTAGATTTTTAATCCTTCAACTTTTTCAATTAATTTAATTACATTCAAAATAAATTTTTAATTTTAATTAAAATACCAATTTTATTTTAGACTACTTGAATTTAGATTTTTTAAAACAATATAAAAAATTAATCTTTATATTTTTGTTAAGAAAATAATTTATAATGTCTGAAATAACAAAAACTAAATTTGAGTTTTTAAGAAATTTTTAAAAAATGAAAAAACAATCAGAAAGTTTTTAGCTTAGAAATTTTTTCACATTTTTTTCAATCTAAAAAAAATTTAAGAGTAGAATACTTAAAATTTTAATTATTTCTGATAATTAATTTAAAAGCACAAATTTAAATTCATTCTTATATTATTTAGGTCTATTTGTTATCAAACAAAATGAAAAATTCATTTTTCATAATTTTTGTTAATAAAAATTATACATTTTGGAGTAGCTAAAACTAATTTTTTTAAAAAAAGAAAATTGATAGAAAAGACTACAGTCAACCAAAATTTTTAAGTTCAGAAAATTTTTTACACTTTCTTTCTACTTAAAAAATAAAATATTTAAGAACTAAATATATAATATCCAATTATTCTAAATAATTAATTTAAGCAGCATACTTAATTTTTCTCAAATTTCTTGAAAATTTTTAAAATTATATTTTGATTATTAATAAAATAGAAGAATATTATATTATTTGGTTGAGAGAAGTGAAAAATTTGGTGGACTTTAACTTTTTTTTTTCAAATTCCTTAAAAATCATGACTAATATTGAGATATTTTTGATAATTTGTTTTTTTACTTTATTCATTTGAGAAAACTGTTGTATAAAAAAATAACTAAAAAAAAGGGTACTTTTTATATTCATTGTTTTGAGCTCAGCTCATGATGTGCAAACAGTTTGCAACTAGGAAATACTTGTATATTTATAAGTGATAGTGCAGTTAATTATCTATAATTTGATTTCCATCTTTTTTTTATTTTGTAGACAAAATCAGGGGCTTGAGAAAGGTTTCTCAAGGAATGGCACAAAAAAAAAAAGAGCTTCCATTTCAAAATTTTGATATCATCATGTTAAAAATGCTTTTGGCAAAAGCATAAACAACTGGGTCCATTTGGCAATATGCCATTTCTTACCATGTCTAATGTCTTTATGTTCTAAAGAAATTTTAAACATTTAAACCAAAGTTTCCTCCTATCTGAAAATAGCACAACGCTAGATATAACATTGTGGTCATCAATAAGATTGGTTTGATTTTTTATTTTTTAAAAAAATTTATATTGAATTCAGAGCTCCTGGATGAACCGACAATGCAAGCTAGGTGCAAACTCTGATAAAATCCATCTGGGATATGGATCTAAAATTGATTTTAATTTCCTAATATGAGTCGTATTCTCTGTTTATATACACGTAAACAGGTGATACTTTTTCAACAAGTTGTTTTCTTTGTAGCTGAGTTTCCATCAATTATTGCATTCAAACTAATGGGATTTAACAAGGGAGATGAGTTGGAAGTATGCAGCAAGGAACCAGGATTGGTGGGTTCCTACTATGAAGCTACTGTTCTCAAACGCCTTGATGCCAACTCCTATGCAGTTCAGTACAAGAACCTGCTAGAGGATGATGAATCAAGGCCTTTGATAGAGGCTATCTCTGCCGACGAAATCCGGCCCCTGCCGCCAAGACGAACGATGCCAACTCTAGCTTCTGGGTTGTTTAGTATGTTGGACAAGGTTGATACTTTTGACAATGATGGCAGGTGGGTAGGCAAGATTACTTTGTCTAATTTGAAACTGCTGGTGATGAGATTCCTCATCATGTTTCTAAGGTTGAGGCACCATCAAGACTGGGACAGAGGCAAGTGGGTTTGCTCCTACAACAGCAGGCCATACTATTTGAGCGATTACTCTCGTTAATAAATTCTTTTGTGGGTTACCCTTGTAGTTGAAGCGTGAATGCTTTAAGTGACGTGGTTGATTTTGTAAAAGTTAATGCTCAATCACATTTCATACGTATGTAGTCGAATATGTTTAGCAGAAGTGTTGAATATTTTTTTTTTACATTATTTTTTAATCTCTCATTTATTATAATGACATGTGATATGATTTAAAATTTAATAGACACGATAAATTTAAACGTCATTTTGATTATATTTTTCAATTATAAAAATTTTTTACTTAATACCTAAATTTCTATTGTCTTTTTCTATTTTTGCTTTTTAAATAAATGATTCATATATTATATAATTTATTATTTCATTATTCTTATCAAAGATTTTATCTTTAGCTTTTATTCAAATATTTTGAATTTAAATTAATTAAATATAATTAAAAATTAATTTAATTTACAAATTATAATTAATTAGGCCAACGCACTGAGAATTAGTCTAATGATTAATTCAGTCAAGATTTAATTTTTTATAAAGTTAAATTAGTTAAACCATTTAAAGATATAAAATTGAGAGAAAACAATAAAAAATTAAAGTCAGCATCATTAAACGACATATCCAATAATTAAAAATCAATGTAATCTTTCAATTTGACTAGAATTATTTTTTTCCAATGTATTTTATTTTAATCATGACTCTATAATAATTTTAGTTGTTCATCTTGATTATATGTAATAAAAAGATACCAAAATAATATGGAATCCATCAAGTACAAATTAATCTCGTAAAAAATAATTCGTTCTAATGCATAAATTAAATTAGATTTAGTTGTTGCACTTAAATATAGTTACATAAAATATAAATGCCATTAAATATAAAAGAAAAGAAAAGAGTTGTGCGAGAGGTTGAGACAAGAAAAAAGCTGTATTGTGGAAGTAAAAAGTTGTATATGAGGTTGATAAAAGGAAGAAAAAAAATGCAAAGTAGTGATTTTTATTTTTTTTGAGAGAAAATACAAAATAAAGATTTAGATATTGAGTAAAATTTTCTTTATAATTGAATAATATAACAAAAATGTCATTTAAATTTATGTATCTATTAAATTTTAAATTATATCACATATTATTATAATGGAGAGAAGATAAAAAGAAAGTAATAGTGGAAAATATCTAGCACTCCTCTTATGTTGGGAAATTTTGCTTTTGTTGCTTATGATAGTATACTTAATCCTCAACAAGTCTGCCATCTGAAAGATGAATTACATGAATTTTACCAACAATACTTGCATCAAATTGATTAGTTGTAAATAAAAAAAAGCTGATAAAAAGGAATACTAAGTAGTTCAAAAACTTGCTCATTGTGAACAATAGTTTTAAAATCGGACCAGAGATCACATCGGTCAATTAGTTAAATTTTGGTTTAATTGATTCAATCAATTCGACTGGTTTGATTTTATAAGATATATTTTTTATATTTTTAAAATATATAAATAATTTTTAAAAAATTGCAAAATTAGAAAAATATATAATATGATAAAATAGTGAAAACTATTTTTTAAAACTTAAATTTTGAGTAAATAGTGTAATTTTAAAAAAAAATTTAAAATTTTTCACAAAAATAATATAATTTTAAGTTGAATCAGTTTGATTTTATTTTTGAACGATTTTTTTTTTAAATTTGACATTTTTTCGATTTTAACCTATTTTTTAGAAAGATAATTTTTAATATTAAATCGGATCAAACTACTTATCAATTTTCAATTTTATCGATTCGATCTAGTTTTGAAAACACTGATTATAAGCTCAGCTCCATCTTGTACAAATTTGAACTTCATTCAAGTCAAATTTAAGAATATAATTATGATGGGTTCAATTTGTAAAATTCGGTTCAAACCTTGATATCCTATTAATAAATGAAGTTTAATCACATAATTTTATTTGCGAGTTTTCAATATAAATATTATTAACCTTAAATTGGAAATTAAATAATAAAATGAAAAAAATTGAAATAATTTTTTCTTGTATATTAACCTTCTATTCTTAAAAATCTTAAATAAAAGAAAATTAATTAACATATTCTATAATATATCCTTCTATCACAGCCAGAATTTTTTTTTCACCATTAAAAACAAAAAAAAAAAAAAGGAAAACCTCCAAGGGATGCCTCTTAAGCTTTTTTTTTTCCATGAATGGCAATCATCAGCTTAGCTCTTAAGTAGCCAATGCCCTGTTTGCGTCATTTGCTCTTTACTCCACACGGCCACACTTACTAAAATCCGAACGACTCCCATTCCGAAGTAACACTTCCACCAAATCATCCATTCCAATCGCTACGCAAAACAGAATCTAATCTATATCTTTTGTTTTTCTCGGCATCCAAACACTTTTTTCATCATCATCATGATGAAGTGGGTGGAGATCCTGTACTGTCTGATCGTATGCAAGCTGTTCCGCTGGTTCTTTTCCAACGATGACGACGTTCTGGAGGTCGAATCTTCAGATACCAGCGCGCTTTTCACCATCGCTAATAGGTATCCGTCATCAATGCAATACCTCTAACCATTATCAAACCTAATTTTTTGAAAAAAATTTGTAGACTTGAGAAGCTGTACGGAGGGAAGGCGTACGTGGGGCTCCGGATTCCGGATGCGGATACGGGTTCACGACAGAATGTGGACATGGTACTTGTTACCAAAGCGTAAGTTAAGAGCTGTGCTTTTAAACTTGCTAAATATGACTTCTTTGTTGTTTAGTGTGGCTCATTTTGTTGTGGGATTATTTGTACAGCGAGGCAGTGGTGGTATCTGTCAAGAATTTATCGGGATTGGTGTCCATCAGTGGAGACGGCACCTGGGTTTTTGAGGATAGCAGTAAACACAAGGCTCAGCATCATCCTAATCCTGTAATTTTCTTTTTTTAAATAAAATCTATGTTTTCTTAGGCAGTGAATTTAGTTAGCTTCGGATCATGTTCGGCATTGCTATTGCAAAAAGCTGTAACTGTTGGCTAAAGTAAAACTACAACTATTTATGAAATTAGTTTAGTTACCTTCTCAAGCTAATTCTATAGCGCTTTGCAACAGCTTTGAATTTGTGCTTTTTTCAGAATCGAATTGGCACTTAAAACACATATTGCAAATTTATTATCAATTAGCAACAATAGTTTCTTCCATTTTTTTCTCCCTCGTTGCTATTGGCAGTAGCAATGCCCAACAAGCCTTTAGTTAAGAAGAAGAAGAAGAAGCCTGTATATGTTTAGCCTGTAGAGCAATGAGAAGTGCTGTTTAGCTTATCTTGTTTCAGTGGCTGCTTTTTTATTGTCAGAAGAGCCTTTTGTTTAGCCTTTATGTAGAGCAATGTGAACTGCTGTTTAGCTTTTCTTGTTTCAATGGCTGCATTTTTATTGTCTGCTCTTACTTTCTGCTGTCTCTTGTCTAAACTATTACAGGAACGTGACTTGTTATTTAGCTTTTCCTGTTTGCATTTTTGTTGTCTGCTTCTTACTTTCTGCTGTCTCTTGTCCAATCTATTCTGATTTTCGTGTGATTATTTTTATGTTGTTTTTGTTTTGCTATTTGTGACACTCTTTACTAGGGAAAATTTCTATCACCGTCACAGAGCTGTACATAGATATATTTTTTGGTTCATGCAATAGGGTTCCAAAAGATAGTATTAGATTTGGCTGATATAAGCTTTTATTACTTTGTGGTGATTAGACTGGAAACCAAGTTTGTTGTCTAGGCTATCTCCGATACCACAACATGCTCCGAACCATAATGTTTTGTTAGCTGGCAAAGCCCTGAATATGTTTTTGTAATTTTTTTCCAGGTGGAGGAGGCAAAGAAACAAGCTTTGCTTCTTGAATCATATCTTCAACAAAGGGGAGTTGCTCTACCTGAAGGATATTTGTCTTACAAAGTTGTGCTTCCAAATCCAGAGTTCTGGTATACGTCGAACCTTCTTAAGGATGGTATATTAAGAACTAAATAGTTTATGTAATGAAATTGAAAGTTAACCGGTGAATATACCCACACATGAATAGAATATACCTGGATACAGATAGCTGCAAACTTACATATTTCTATGACTCTGTCCTATAAAAAGGACATTCTATGTTGTGATGGACACTGTGCTTTCAGGCTAGATTTCTAATTTGGGTAGCATAAAAACTTGTCTTCAGTGTGCAAGTTGATTGAATAAAAGTGGATTCATGTTCCTGCATTGCCCTTTATGTTATGGTTTCTTTCTTTGAGTGTTTGGAGAGGTATTGGATTTTAGTGGTGAACAGCTTCATTGAATTTTAGGATTGAGTAGCTGTCCTAATGTTTAAGGTAAAATTATGGCTCTGCAAGTTGGTATTTAAATATTGACGTATAACAAAAGCTTAGAAAAGCATCAAGCATTAAGAATTAAAAGGTGCTTGTGCAAGACATCAATATAAACGCTACCATAATCGTGTAACACATTGAGCATTGGACATTACAGGGTTCCATCTTCTAATATATGGCTGAAAATGTTTTATTTATGATCAGTGTTGGATGAAGTTGAGTTTTAATTATGATCCTTTGGCAGATGAAAATGCTTCAGAATAGGTAATACTCTTAGTCTATATTGAATATAGAGATCTTGCATGTATATTTTATTAACGTTAGGAATTTCTGATGTTCTTATAGGACTGTTCATTCAAGCTATTTTCCACCTGAAGTCATTACCTATAATCCATGGTTGCAACTGAAACCAGAACCCAGAAGTACGTTTTCTGGTTGGATAAAGGGTGCCTTCTGCAGTGGAGAGAAAGAGATGCAGGAATCTATCCCGGCAAAGATTAATTCCATTCTCGGCACAGCCCCGATGTGGGATAGGTTTGTTCCTTGTGTTGAAGCTGTTGATATTCATGTTATCTAGCAGTAATTCTATTCATTCTGTTTTTTGGTGTTATTTCTTTTTATCAATTAGTGTTTGCCTTATGCTTAATATGTTGTCTACTGTTAGGATAAACCATTATTGCACAGATCTGCAAGTTAAAGGATAAGAATGATACGCTGCTCTGGTGGGGAGCTTTTTTATTTTTACACCCTAACTTTGTTTTTGTTTTTTTTTTTTTAAATAATTTACCAATTTAGTTTTTTATGTTTTTCAGCAAAGCAATGAAATTCAAGAATTAAAAAAGAGAAATGAAAACTTCGAGGGTTATTAGGAAAACTTCAAAAAAAGAAAAAAAGGGGATTAAAGCTAAAATAACAGGGCAACCCTGTTGTAGATCTATCTTAAGACTACCAGGAGAGTGATTGTTGGTCTACAGCTCACATTAGAGTAGCTAATGCTACAAGCTGTGAGTGTGCATGTGAGTGATAACTTTAAGACTCTTCAGAAACTTAGATTTCGAAAAAATTCAACAGAATTAAATTTTATTTTTGTGATTCTTTTGTTTGAAAAGTTTATATTTTAAAGAAAGCAATTCTTTCATTTAAAAAAGAAATGAGTTGATAAGAAACTTAAGTTAGGTTAAAAGTTATAAGATTTTGAGAGAATTTATTTCAATTAAAAAATTTTAATAAAATTATTTCAATAATCTTATAACTTAAATTGACTTTATGCTTAAAAGTATTTAAGGAAATAAAATAATTTCAATTTGTTATAGATTCATTCCAAACAATAAAATTTAATTAATTTTATCAATTTAAAATTTATTCCAAACAATAGAATTCTATTACTAAAGTGAAAAGATTTTATTAATAGAGTTCTTTTCTTTTCTTGCATGACTTGTTCCAAACGGAGCCCAAATGTGCCAAATGTTTTTGATAATGAGCTGTAGTTAATTCGTTATCATTTTTTTTTATATATTTCTGCATTCTTTTTTTCTAAAATTTGACCAGCCTTGTTAGTTACAAGATTCTATTCTGGGGATTCCAGAATTTGATTCAGGCTTAGAGATGGCTGTCGCTTGAATCAGTCTTCTGCCCTTCCCTGCGTCTTGTTCTAGCCATGGAGCAAATTTAAAACCTCACTTGTTTTCATAATACTTTTTTGCAATTTTTTTTCAGTAGTTTTTTTATGAAATTGTGTTATTGCCTTGGAAAAATTCTTGATTTGTCATTGATTTTCTGCAGGTTGGAGCTTAAAGGTAACAAATATGTCCTAGGAGAATTTATGGAATTTAAAGGAAAGGAAGAAGATATTACATCTCTGAGAAACATCAAGAGATCAAAAGTTAATCGTCTCATTGTAAAGACGAGCATGTTGAATCGTCTCATTGTCCAAAAGACGAGCACGTTGGGACTATGTAACCATGCAAATTTCTTTTACTTTGATTGGATGATAATTTTACTCATGCTAGGTGGAAAGCCTAGTGCCATGATATGTTTGCTCCACTATGACTTGGAGATTACACTCCGCAGGTTCAAATTACAAAAGTTTTGTCGTTGCTATGTTTAGACCAAATATTTTTCTGGTTTTTTTAAATGGCAATATTGAATTATCAAATGAGCCATATTAGGACACAACTGTCCCTTTCCCATAAACCCTTCTACCTCTTCCAACAAGATCAACCTCCTAATGAGATCAATAAGGTTTACTATTATGCTGCCCCTAGGAGAAGCAAAAGTTTTTCTTTGCTTCAAGCTGTATGTATGGATAACATTGAGGCACATGCAAAATTTTGTTTCTTTAATGGAATCAGTTTATGCTTTGTCACATTTTTGTTCGATTTTACTTCATTTAAAATTCCATAGCTCACGGCAGCTCATTCAAAGCTTCAAGTTTTGTACTCTCCTCGCGATTACCGGAGTGAAGGGGCATCAAGGTCTGAGTGGAACGAAGCAACTGTAAGGTCAAGTACTGAGGTCCTATTTCAGCCAGAGAATTCTAAAAAAGTCCGCACGTTGAAGCTTTCTTCAATCATCTCCATGTCATTAAGCGCCTAAAGATGCTTTTGCCGCATGTGTAGTTTATTAGGAGAAGTTGCCAAAGACTGACAATTAAGATGCACCTCAAAAGTGTGTTCTCATGCCTAGTTTTGAGTGTTATGTACAATGTATGTATACTACAGTGTTGCGATGGCTAACTTATATAATGTTACTTTAAAACACCTAATTTTAGTAAGATTATTTTTGACTAAAATTTTCTGATGTTCATTTCTACTGTCTAGTCTGTTGGCTGCATGCAATATAAAACCTCATGGTTCAAAAATAGTGCGCTTTGTTGTGTGTTTATTTAAGATTTGTTTCAAAATCTTGGATTGTACCTGGCTGATCCTAATGCCAGTTTGAAATTTTGGTAGAAACTGTTAGGCTGTTATATTGGATATTTGGAAGTAATATTGTATCCTTCCTGCCTGAAACAACGGAAGGGAAGTTTCATGGTATTGCTTTCTATATTAGTACGTTAATCTAATGCAAGTATTTTTTAGAGCAGCTGGATAACCCAGAGAACAAAAGTTATATAGTAACAAGATTGTAACATAATAAACACAACTACCTACCTAAAATATCCAACTAAACGATTGTAACATGATAAACACAACTACCTACCTAAAATATCCAACGAAACACACTGATTGTAACCATGCTTTTACAAAACCAAAATTACTTGATGCGACAAATTCGACAAGAAGAAGCGATCAATATTCTGTTCTCACTGAGGATCCACTTGCCTTTAACCCAATCTTGATGAGGCCTCAATCTTAAAACGTTATAAGCGATCAAGTCACCAGTACTATCGAAATAGACATAGTAACTCCAGTCGAGCCCTTGTACTTTACCAGCAAACCTGCCAACCCACCATCCGTCGTTGTCAAAAGCGTCAACTTTGTCCAACATAAAAACCCAGAAAACAAAGTTTCCACTAATAGTTTTGGGGGCAGTGGCCGGATTTCATCGGTGAAGACAACCTCTATCAAAGGCCTGGATTCATCGTCCTCCAGCAGGTTCTTGTACTGGACTGCATAGGAGGCGTTATCAAAACGTTTGAGAACAGCAGCTTCATAGTAAGAACCAAGAAAGCCTTCTTCCTTGCTGCAGATTTCTACCTTTTGTTAAACACCATTGTTGGAATGAGAGATAAAGTTGGATGTGTGTGTGTGTAGAGTTTGCTGTGGTGTCGGTAGGATTCCATATCCCACATGGATACGGTTTCCGTGCGTGTTCAGGGTTCTGCAGACGGTTACAAACTAATCGACCGGACCGAGATACAAAAATCGAAAGATTGAACCGCCTAAAGATATCTGCTCAGAATAGAAAACTTATGCTGACGACGACGTCGTTTGGAGTCAAATCTTCAGATAACAGCGCGGTTTTCACCGTCGCTAATGTTTATCTGTCATAAGCTCAATATCTCTATCTTTGACTAACCATTATCAAATCTGATTTTTGGAAAAAAATTTGTAGACTTGAGAAGCTGTACGGAGGAAAGGCGTACGTGGGGCTCCGAATTCCGGATGAGGATATGGGTTCACGACAGAATGCAGACATGGTACTCGTTACCAAAGGGTAAGTTAAGAGATGCGCTTTTAAACTAGCTAAAGATGACTTTTTCTTGTTTAGTGTGGCTCATTTTATTGTGGGTTTATTTGTACAGCGAGGCAGGGTGGTATCTCTGAAGAATTTATCGGGATTGGTGTCCATCAGTGGAGACGGCACCTGGCTTTTTGAGGATGGCAGTAAACATAAGGCTCAGCATAACCCTGATCCCGTAATTTTTTTTTTTTAAAAAAATCTGTGCTAACTTAGTCAGTGAAGTTATTTAGTTCTAGAGCGTATGTGGCATTGCTGTTGCAAGAAGCGATAACTGTTGGCTAAAGTAAATCTACAGCTATTTACCAAACTAGTTTAGTTACTTTCTCGAGCTATTTCTGTAGCTCTTTGCAAAAGCGTTGAATTTGTGCTTTTTTCAAAATCAATTTTTCACTCTTAAAACAAATATTGCAAATTTATTATCAATGAGCAAAAATAGTCTCTTCCATTTTTTTCCCCAAGTTGCTATTGGCAATAAGTTTTGTAATCATATTACCAAAAAAAGAAGAAGAAGAAGAAGAAGAAGAGCCTATATAGCAATGTGAATTGCTGTTTAGCTTTTCTTATTTCATGTCTGCATTTTTATTGTATGCTCTTACTCTCTGCTATCTCTTGTCCGAACTATTGACTTTCTGTTTAGCTTTTCTTGTTTCAGTTGCTGCATTTTTGTTGTCTGCTTCTTACTTTCTGCTGTCTCTTATCCAATCTATTCTGATTTTTGTGTGATTATTTGTATGTTGTTTTTGTTTTGCTATTTGACACTCTTTACTAGGGAGAATTTCTATCATGGTCACAGAACTGTACAATTTCTTTCTGTTCATGCAATAGAGTTCCAAAAGTAGTGTTAGATTTGATTGATATAAGCTTTTATTACTCTGTGGTAGTTGCACTTGAAACCAAGTTTATCATCTCGGCTGTCTCCAATCCTACAACTTGCTCCAAACCATAATGTTTTGTTAGCTGGCAAAATCCTGAATATGTTTCTGTAATTTTTTTCCAGGTGGAGGAGGCAAAGATACAAGCTTTGGTTCTTGAATCATATCTTGAACAAAGGGGAGTTGTTCTACCTGAAGGATATTTGTCTTACAAAGCTGTGCTTCCGAATCCAAAGTTCTGGTGTATGTTGAACCCTCTTAAGAATGAGTATATTAAGTACCACATAGTTTATTTAATTGAAATTGAAAGTTAGCCATTACACACACAGGCAGCTGCAAACTTACATAATTCTATGACTCTGTCCTAGAAAAAGGACCTGATAGGCACTGTGCTTTCAGGCTACATTTCTAGTTTGAGTAGTGCATAAGAACTTCTCCATGGTGTGAAAGTTGATTGAATAAAATTGGATTCATTTCCTGCATTGACCCTTTTATGTTATGGTTTCTTTGAGTACTTGGGGAGGAATTGGATTTTAGTGGTGAACAGCTTCATTGAATTTTAGGATTGAGTAACTATCCTAATTTTTAAGGTTGCAAATTGATATTTAAATACTGAGTTATAATAAAAGCTTAGAACAACATCAAGCATTATGAAACAAAAGGAGCTTGTACAAGACGTCAATATAAATGCTAGCATAAGTGTAAAACACGTTCAGCATTGGACATTAAAGGGTTCCATCTCCTAATATATGGATGAAAATGTTTTATTTATGATCCTACAACCTTAGTGCCGTACGAAGTTGAATTTTTATTGTGATCCTTTGGCAGATGAAAATGCTTCAGAATAGGTAGTACTCTCTGAGAATGACATGGTTTGGATGTATTTGGTTACTCTAGTCTATATTGAATATAGAGCTCTTGCATGTATATTCTATTAACATTAGGAATTTCTGATGTTTTTATAGGACTATTCATTCAAGCTATTTTCCACCTGAGGTCATCACCTATGATCAATGGTTGCAGCTGAAAACAGAACCCGAAAGTATGTTTTCTGGTTGGATGGAGAGTGCCTTTTGCAGTGAAAAGAAAGAGATGCAGGAATCTATCAATGATAAGATTAATTTCATTCTCAGCACAGCCCCAATATGGGATAGGTTTGTTCCTCTGTGCCAAAGCAGTTGATATTCATGTTCTGTAGCAGTAATTCTATTCATTCTGTTCTTGGTGCTATATTTCTTTTTATCTATTAGTGTTGTCCTTATGCTTAATATGTTGTCTACTGTTAGGATAAAACATTAATGCACAGATCAAAAAGTTGGAGGATAAGAATGATAAGCTGCTCTGGTGGGGAGCTTTTTTTATTATTATTATTATTTTTCTTTTACCTAACTTTGCTTTTTTTTTTTAAAAAAAAAGTTTATCAATTTAGTTTCTTACATTTTTCAGCAAATATTTTTAAGCAGGGACAATGAAATTCAAGAATTAAAAAAGAGAAGTGAAAACTTTGAGGGTTAATAGGAAAATTTCTAAAAGAAAAAAGGAAAAAGCTAAATTGACTGGGGCAACCCTGCTATAGATCTATGTTAAGACAACCAGGAGTCTGATGGTTGGTCTACTGCTTACATTAGAGTAGCTAAATGCTACAAATAGTGAGTGTGCCTGAGAGAGAGTGACAACTTTAAGACTCTGTTAAGAAACTCAGATTTTGAAGGAATTAAATAAAATTGAATTTGGTTTAGTGATTCTTTTGTTTGGAAAGTCAATATTTAAAAGAATTCGATTCTTTTATTTAAAAGATAAATAATTTAAAAAATAAATAATTTGGTAAAAAAGTTAGGCTAAAGGCTGTAAGATTTTGAGAGAATCCATTTCAAATATAAAATGTAAATAAAATTACGCTAATAACCTTATAACTTAAATTGACACAGATATTTAAGAAAATAAAATGATTTCAATTCATTATAGATTTATTCTAATTAAATTCTATCAATTTAAAATTTGTTCCAAACAATAGAAATCTACTACTAAAGTAAGAAAATTTTGTTAATAAAATTCTTTTCTTTTCTTGCATGATTTGTTCGAAACAGAGCCTAAATGTTTCAAATGTATTCGATGATGAGCTGTAGTTAATTCATTATCATTTTATTTTTAATATATTTCTGGATTTTTTTTTTCTAATATTTGACCGGGCTTGTTAATTACAAGATTCTGTTCTGGTGATCCCGAAATTGATTCAGGCTCAGGGATGGCTGTAGCCTGAATCAGTCTTCTGCCCTCCCGTCTTGTTGTTCTAGCCATGGAGCAAATTGAAATTTTTACTTGCCTGATAATGTTTTTTGCAATTCTTTTTCAGTAGTTGTCTATGAAATTATGTTATTGCCTTGGAAAACTACTTGATTTGTCATTGATTTTCTGCAGGTTGGAGCTTCAAGGTAACAAATATTTCCTAGGAACATTTATGGAATTTAAAGGGAAGGAAGAAGATATTACAGCTTTGAATCAAGAGATCAAAAGTTAATCCTTTACTTTGATTGAATGATAATTTTACTTATGCTACGTGGAAAGCCTAGTAGCTGTTGAGCCCTTCTGCTTTACCAGCAATATGCTAACCCACCATCCGTCGTTGTCAAAAGTATCAACTTTGTCGAAGGCAGTAAACCCAGAAATCAAAGTTTCCACTGATAGTTTTGGGGGCAATGGCCGTATTTCATCAGTGGGGGACAACCTCTATCAAAGGTCTTTATTCATCGTCCTCCAGCAGGTTCTTGTACTGGACTGCATAGGAGTTCTTATCTTCATCGCAAGAACTAAGAAAGGCTTCTTTCTTGCTGCAGAGGCACAGTTGAAAACTATTCTCTTTTACATTGAACTTTTACAATTCTGTCACACAAGTTAGTGACTTACAACACCAAAGTTTGAAGAATAAAAGAAATTTTCAATTTTCAATTTTCAATTTTGTTCCATTATTCAGGGCTAGATTTTATTTTTCTTCTGCCTTCTTTTTTCCCTTTATAATCTTTTTATTTCTTTTATTTCAGTGTCTAATGTATTCTAATTTCTTCATTTTTATATTGGGTTTAGGAAATTTGTTTTTATTACTTAAATAGAGAAAAAAGCTTTTTTAATTTTATTTAATTCTTAAATAAATTACACATCTCTCTCTCTCTCTTTCGGCAATATAGGAATTTGTTTAAAATTGATAAAAATTTAGGGAAATTTTTTTCATTCATGAAATATTAATGATTGGTACTTTAAAGTTCAAATATAATCAGGTCATTACTCCTATTTTTATTATTATTATTATTATTATTATTATTATTACTTAATTATTTCAATAAGGTTTTGTACTTGAATTTTAAAATAGGAACTAACATTTTCTGTTAAGGAAAAATAATATAGGCATAATGGCATATACCTCTTTAGTTACTAGATTTATGTACTGTAATTTATGAAGTTTTAAAGTTTACTCTTAGATCTGAATATTTTTCATGGGAAAGTTAGATTTTTTTTTTTTGAAAAAAAAAAATCAAGATCAACAATATGGAGAAAATGGTCAATTATATATTCCAAATTCTAAAAATTCAGTTTTCGAACATCCTAAAAGGTTAAAAGAATTGAAATTGAAAAAAATTATATTACCTTTTCGGAGCATGATCATAGGAAATATCTCCAATATGGGAACAAGATGAAATTCATTGAACAATCTCTTAACCGTAGAAACTTTTCTTGGCCTCTTACATTGAAAAAGTATGGATGATTTCTTTCTCCCAGATATCATTTCTTTTTTCCTCTTTTTATTTCGTATAACTTTTTGTTTGATCAAAATTAATACAGATTGCAAGTGTTGTTCAAGAAAATGCTCCATCAAATGCCTCCTATATATCCCCTCAGATTCTTCATACATTTTCCAATAAGCCAAGAAAGAGATTCATCAAAAATTTTGAGATTCAAAATTCTGCACCATAGTGGATGAAGCTCGTGATCAGTCGACAAGAGTAATGATAAATTAAAAGAGGTTCAAGTGGTTAAAATTGCCTTTAAGATTGCTAATGATGAACTTGAATCGAATTGACTGGAGGTACTCGTTGGGATTTTCATTTGGATTCTATTTCTATTTCATACTCTCAACATGGAGATTCGAATTTTGGTTGCAATCAATTATTATCTTTTGAGTTTGTTTTCACTTTGCTTCTTATGAAAGAAATTATGAAAATTATTCATATTCTTTGTGTAGCCCTCCAACGCTAATCTTGGATATTTTGAATGTTATGCATCCTATTTCACGCACAAAAAGGCTACTTAAGGATTCTCAAGATTCAGGATGGAACACTTTCTTTGTGAATTCCATGAAATTGAATTCAACTTTCGTCTAAACATTGAATCTTTCCATTCAAGTTCTTCTCGCGCAATTCATGCATGTTAAGACTAAGTTACAGCACATGCAAATACACAGATAACTGCAGTTTCTGCGGTTGTAGCCATATCAGGCAGCTTCTCTTACGCAGCGAACCATTACCCTTTAAAAATCTCCAAAATTCTTGCTTTATAAAACCATGGACTCTTCTTAACTTTCAAAACCCTTCATACAATTGGGGTGTAAATGATGAAAGAACCGTTTAGACATCAAATGAATCTAAAGATTACAAAAAAATGTTCTTTTCTATGCATAACCACTGTTGCATATCATTCTAATTGAAGCTCATTGTTAAAATTCACCATCAACTTGTTCATTTTCTTGCAGCTTATCCTCTGTTGAATTACTTCATAACTGCAAGCCAAAAAGGTATATATTTATCAAAGTTTATGCTGCATGATCGCCATGTTATATAACATTACATTACATAAACTTGAAACTAACCTTTGCGGAAGTGAAGATTCAGAGGGTGGCAATAGGATGTGGGCAAGCTTAACAGCATCTTCATTGCAATTGATGACATGGTTAAAGCAGAGATACCTTCCATATGATGCACCATCTTCAAATACACAAATATGTGCATCGACAATGAAATTCAGATCCACAGCAACAAACATTCCATCTTCATACATCTGTGCTGCTCCTTTTAGATAAGGATTAGTTATTGTCAGGTCCGGACTCATCACCAGCCCTCCATTTATGCTCACCATGTTGATTCCTCGGTCCATTGCTAGCGCCCAAGCTGTCTTCTCTGCTAGTGACTTTGACATAGCATGCCATAGCTACACAAAAATGTGTCAATCCTTGTTAATTCAAAGCTCTTTAAGATTATGCAGTACCAACATTGAATTGAATTACAATTCTGATCGAAGCCTAACTACTAGAATATGAAAGATTACTCATCAATATAGTGTAATACCAATATTAATATATACCTTGAACTTCCGGCAGAAATTTATGTCGCTCCAATTTCGCTCATCAAGATTGACTGAAGTCATATTGCGATCATTGCTCCATATGACTGCTGTAACAGAAGAGGTGAAGACAACTTTCTGTATGGTGTCTGTTTGTGCGCATGCTTCTAACACATTATGTGCTGCCCTTACCTCTACATCTGCCATGAATTCCTGCACCAAATGAACATTTCATTGTTATTCAGGTCTTTTATGTTGTTCAAGCAACTCTAGAATACAACATATCTTAAATGGTAGATTATGAGGAGTTCTTTGACTCTTCATGTTGTACAATGAACTTGCTCTCATTTATACACTATCTGTCAAACAAAACAACTGGAAATGTGATTCTAAGTTCTAACACTAGATTGTTTCTATCAAATAAGAAAATGGAGTTGATGTTTAAGAAAAAAAGGAAAAAAGGGAGGAAAGATTTTTGGACAATAAGAAAAATTTCATTCACTGATTTAGGTTTTATATATTCTTGTTAAATTTGAAATCAAAATCATTACTAAATAATATATTTTTTTATAATTTATTGTTGTAAAAGATAAAAACATATTGCCTCAAAACATGTCAAAATCATAAAAAAAAATATTATAAAAAGTAATTTTTACTTTTTTGCCATTTTTTTTGAAAAACAGAAATAAAAAACAGATATGGTTCCAATCAGCCTCTGTCGTTAGTCATTTGTCACCCATATACATTGTGAAGCCCAATATAAGACCATGTACAAAACAATATTGAGGACATTCTTACTTTTTCTAGGTACAACTTTATCTTTAATCATTTAATTTTCTTTTAAGAGAGTTAGTTGAGGAAACAAGAAACAGAACTACTGACTTTATCAACAAAACCATCTTTATCTTTGATCAACTGACTTTATCAACAACCATCTTAATCTTAGTGGTTCAAAAGGCATATCATCATACAATATTCAAGGCAGACACTATTCATTAAGTTCTTCTGAGCTGCCATTAACTGTGAAAGGTATCCTGATTATAAATCTTACAATATGAATAGTTTATTAGATAGAGAACAGCATTATAAATGGAAGTAGTAACATACATCATAGGTGGGCTGATCTGCTGGAGGTTCAAAAGAATAGAACAATCCACAGCATCCCTTTATTGCATCCATGATGCTGTGGTAATCAAAGGGATCAGAATAGAAAACTCTCAATTTCTTGCTTTTGAAGGATAACTCTTCAAAATACTTGTGTTTACCTGCATATACATGTACCCACAAGAAGATGAAACAAAATATATCTGTATTGTACAAATATATAAAAAAAAAAATATTGCCAATATAAAATAAAATCAAATAACTGGATGACCAATACATGGGAATAATAAATCATAAACAAAGTACATTAACTGTAATTCTCAGCGACGTTAATACATACATTGTGTGATAGAAAAGTGCATGCATGAATTATGAATTGTGTGTGTTTGTTTGTTTTATACACGTCTTTGCACAATCCCTCAAATTTATTATTATTTCCTTCCATGTATCCCCCCAACAACACTCTTTGGAAACTGGGCCGGCAAACTTTACTAATTCAGAATTGATGAGCCAAGAACTAGTTGGAATTTCCAAAAATTGTCCTCCCAGTTACATCTTTGAAATTGTAATGGTAAAAAAGGGAGGCAATTAACCATGTCTAAAGTAATTTTGAGTAAAAACCAGGCAGATCAAAGAAAAAATTGGAAAATGATAGATAAACAGAAAAATTTCAAGAAAATAAAAAACGAGAATTAAATCCAGAGGGAAAAAGCAAACCATGGTTTTGGACTGCAGCATGGACATTGTAGCCTCTATTCAAGAGCCTGTGGACAAGGGTGGTGCCTAAACGCCCAGAAGCATCCATAACACAAAGAGTCTTTGAAGAATCATTGAAAGAATCAGCTGAAGCCATTCTATAGGCCAAGAAAAGAAGTTTCTTTTTTTCCTTCAAGAAAACAAGAAGAAACAATTGCAGCTACAAAAACCCACAAAGGAAATGCCTATCTGCCCACGTGCATTGCGATAGTAGATACATACATACGTGTGTATATATATGTGTGTGTGTGAAGAGAGGAAAGAAAGAGCATTGCAGGGCGGGTTTAGTTCGGTTAATAGATGGTTGGGGAGGGTAGGGGGGACGCTGCCGCAAAGTCGTCTATACTAATAAAAAAAAAGAAGAGTGTTTACTATGTGTAGGCATTAAATTTTGGCGGGCTCATGCATATTGAGAGTTATGGTAGTAAGCTTGGGATTTCCTGGCTTGTTTCTTGACTTGATGGTATTATTTATTATCAAGAAAGAAAGACGCAGCAAATGACAGAACATACATTACTGTGCATATGGTGT
>CATIWR010443705.1:0-21541 GCA_949677035.1 Omphalea diandra | reverse complement strand
TATTCAAATGTGTTATTTAATAAAGGGTAAAATTGGAAATATATTACATATTATTTTTCTTTCCTTCCATAATTAGCTATCCAATCAAGGGAAAATAAAAATTATTTTCCTTTTCCTCCTTTTTATCCAATCATGAGGGAGAAAAATGAGGGAAAATAAAATTTATTTTCCTTCCTTATTTTCTTTTCTCCCTATGAAAAATTGCCAATCCCAGGGTTAGTAAAAAAAGTCTCTATTTTCCCTTTTTCTTTACTAAAAGAGGATTCTAATTTTATTTTTTCTGTGTAAAAAGGCATTTAAAAAATCTTAATTCTCAGTTTTCAATAAAAAGAGGCTCTTAATTTTATTTTATTTTTTTGGTCTAAAGGCCGTATAAGTGTAAGACCGGTCTTGAATAGCACTTTTGTGCTTTCTGAAATTCAGAAAACATTTATTTTATTGAGTGAATTGTTACTGAACTATTATTTTTCGTCAATTAAAATATATTGAACATTCAGCAAACACATGCAAAATCCTTTACGTTATATTTGGAAAAGAAAAAGTCAACCAAATTAATATCAATCAGACCAACTTTTATAAGTTAAGAAAACCTATTTTTTACCTTCAAAAAAAAAAATCCCAATTTTTTGCAGAAGGGGATGGCTCTGGCCGTCATTCACACTATCAGTGTTCACAATGATTCAGCATAAATCCATCGATAACAAATTCAAACCCAAAAGCTAAAGTATACATCAATACTATACCAAATTATTGTTGGTCAGCAAGTGCGCTCAAAGCATTGATATTCTACTAGAAGTGTGAAATATTTTTATCAATAGCCAATCTATTTCACTACAACAAAAGTAAAATATACCGACAAAATTTACAGATAAAATATAGTATGTTAGTAAATATTGTCAGATCAACGATAGAAATAAAAAAAAATGGACTATATAACATAGCGATTGATTACTAACAAAGTGTTGTCGGTATATTTCCGATAGAATAATCCAATGATAAATTATAACTCACATTATCTACAAATTAAAAATTAATTATGAATGTCATATAGATACTAAACAAATTAATTATTTAAATGGTCATAATATAAAAAGTAAAAAATATCTAAAAAATTTATGTATCCTAAGTTTGCCCAAAAAAATAAAAAATTTAAGAAATAATAAAAAAAATATTCCATAAAAATTAAAAGGACATCGTGAATGTCTTAAAGACTCAAAATTTTAATTGAATTGAATATCGTCAAATTTTAAAATATAAAAAAATATACAAACATTGTATTATCCTAAATTGACTATTAGCAAATGCAAAAAGTGTGTAAATTATAAGTAATTTTTCTTATCAATTTCAAAGGTTTTAAAAATGGTAATAATATCCCTAAAAATTAAATAAAATTTCAAGTTGGGATAAAATAATAATATATAAAAATAGAATAGATGCAAAAGTTGTGAAAAAATTAAGATTATTAGGCAAAAAGAATTCAAAAATTTCTTGTTCTATTTTTGAATATCATATGTTTGGAGTTAATGTTTATTTGGAATATTATTTTTGTTTTTATTTTTCTGAATAGGACAATACCAAAATAATATGTAACTCATAGAAAATTAGATTGAATTTCCTATAAATTTCATAGAAGAACATGTAGGCATCATCCTAGATACTCATTTAGTGAGATACTCATTTGATGATTAGAATCATATCGAATTGTTCAAAGTGGACAGTTTGAAAATTTTATTATTAATCTAACTTGTTATATATAATATAGTTTACGATATATGTTGCTAGTAAATTCGGATGTGCATTTCTAAACGCGTTCTCTTAGTGTATAATTATGAATTGTTAAAAAAACATTTTTCATTTCAATGCACTAGGAGAACTGTAGTGAGATGTTGTCGAAATTTCAATAGTTATATGAACTATATTGTTACGACAAATTGTTATATGATAATAAATTTTTAAATGGGTTAGGTTCTTACCCTCTAAGCAATGAGAGATAAGGAAATAATATTAGATATTAAAAAAATTGAGAAATAGCATAGAAAATATTAAATTGAAAAATATTATATGTATATATGTTTAATTGCATTGTTACACTGAAATTTTCAAGACTTTATAATGAGATCATATAGGAATTGGATGTATTTTAGGTTGAAGGATGGGTTATTACGTTCATAATTCTTAGAAGGTTTGAACCATTTAATTCAATTCACAACGGCTCAACCTAAATTTATAGATAAAATTAAAATTAGATATCCATGTAGTCATACGAAGTGTCAGAATTGGAGTTATTTAGACCCAATGCAATAATGTTGCATATTATGCAAAGGGATTTATGGCTAGGTACTCTGAATATTATTTGCACGGTGAAGTATGTGGTTCTAAAACATCAACTACAAATGAATCTAAACTTCTAACCTATAATATATGTCTAAGTGAATCAAAACCTACTGCATACCATAGTATGGTAATGGTTGTAATAGGTTTAGAGTTTGATTTGGAGTGGAATGAGTGAAGCTCCAAATTTGACATCTCAAAAGTTATATCATATGCTTGATGCAGCTAGTGAGAAATTGTGGCCTGATTACGAAAGCATTCCAAGTTATCTTTGGTTGCACGACTGATGAGTATCAAATCGAAGCATCATTTATCCGAAAGGTGTTACAACGATATCAAATCGGAGGAAGACATTGCATGTTTGTAAATTGACATTCCATTGATTTTGTGTAAGTTGGAAAGCATTTTTCCTTCAAGTTTTTTTTCCTTCAAGTTTTTTTGATTCAATGGAACATCTAGTTGTACACGCATATGAAGCAAGGTAAACAAGATTTGTGCAATATAGATGGATGTATCCTTTTGAGAAGTACATTAAATGTAAAAATTTTCATTGTACATGTCATTTCAATTTCAATCCTTTTATTTTTAATTTATTCACATATTGTATGTTGTATATTTTTTAGAAATTTAAAAAAATAATGCAAAGAATAAAGCTTGGGTTAAAGGTTCTATATGCAATGCTTACTTAATTGAAGAAGTGTCATTATTTTGCTCATATTATTTTGAACCATATATATATGCAAGGTACATAAGAGTACCTTGAAATGATGATGGTGGAAACTTTGAAATATCCAATATTTCATGAAATTTGTTAATGTTCACTCATCTAAATAGACCATTTGGTAGACTTAAAAGCAAAATGTTGACAGACAAAAAATATCATGTAGCTTAAATATATATTATTCTAAACTATCGTGAAGTAACTAAATATGTCAAGTAAGTTATAATTCTATTTCAACTTTTTATTTTGTACTACTAAAAATGATATAAAAATATCAAAATACTAATATTATGTTATGCAAATTTTATGAAGCTTATATATTGACATGTTGAAGCATACTTTTCCCAATATATCTGTCGATAATGTTGATAAAAAGTTAGAGATAAAATTTTGATATTGGTTTGAGTCATATGTGAGTATACTTTAGCTAATGTTACAACAATAAATTTTATAAGAGTAATTATAATATGACTAATGTAGATAATGAGTTGTTTTGTTCTTTTAAGCAAATGATCCAACCAATGGAATCACAAATTAATTTATTATTGATCTTGCAAAAAGTCCATTACGCAGCGTGACTATGTATCTCATTTACTTTATATTTATAGATGCGAGTTTCACATTGGAAAAATATGGTTTCAATAGGATATCAATCAATAGTGGAGTAAGTACTAAGGGTTTAGGCTACAGTGAAAATGCATATGACTATTACAGTTGACTAATCAAGGTGCTACATTTGGAGTATCCTGCACTTTCAATAAAAAGAACTATTTTGTTCAAATGTGAATGGTTTGATCTAATGCATAATATTGGGATGAAAGTGCATGAAAATTATAATCTTATCGAAATCAATCACAAGCATAGGCTTAACAAATATGAACCTTTTATATTGGTGATGCAAGCTTGTCAAGTGAATTATCTTTCTTATCCTAGTTTACGATGGGATAAAGCTTATTAGTGAGCAGTATTCAAAAAAAGTTCGATCATTTATAACTGATGAATCTGTTATTAAGACATTGTCTCAAGCTTCATTTTAAAGGATGTGGCATAAAATTTGCCTCTTGTAAAATTATGGAGGACGAGCCACCAGAAATTTTAAATAACTCGAATGCATCATTCATTGAATTAAATGATGAAGACGAAGATATTCAGTTTGATGATGAAACTGAGCTACAGTCAAAATCAAAATTATCAGAAGATACAATGTCTGAAGGTAATAGAGTATAATCATTCAGAGTAAGTAAAAACTTTCAGTGTATTTAATTTTTAAGTACGTTAGTGCACAAATGTAAATAGAAGTTTTGTTGTGTATATATTGCATTAGATATATAATTATTGCATTAGATATATAATTTTATATATACATTTAGATGGCACGTCATATACCTAGCGATTCAGGTACACTGTCCCGAGATGGTATGCTAGGTAGAGGATGTACTCGTGATCACAGGCCGTCTATGCCACAACTTTTAGTCCCCAGCACATCAGCTTCGACGCTTGGACCTCCCTCAATGCCAACTCCACCCATTGGTTCGATTTCTCCTTCAGCTTCATCCCCTACCTAGGATCCTCCTTAAGCTCCATTTACGCCATCAATGCTGACGGATCAGAATGAGGTGTATACAATTCCTACATTTGAGCTATGACCTCATATTTCTTTACAACACGGAAGATGTATAATAATTATTTTTTATATTTTATATTTATTTTCTTATTTGTTATCTTATTAATTGTAACACTAACTAATTTTCATTTTCAATTTTATGCAATTTATATATGTCTAATAGATACTCTCGTGCATGTCGAAAAATCTTCAAGTAGAAGATTCATCATGATCGCTACACCTAGAAGAAGGTCCCACAGTCTATGAAGACTTTTTACTGGGAAGAGTTTAAGGTAAGTAATATTTATAACTCTAAGTTAAAAATTTTAAAAATAAGTTTTAATTATTTACTAATTTTTTATTTTTATTGTTCATGCAAAAGCAATTTCAATGGGACTAGGCGATCAATATCTTGGTCCAGATAGCCTTCTTTAAGAAGGCTACTTTGAGGTACAATGATATGTTTCATCATTTGAAGCATAAGGCAAGGAGACCTAAGTGTTTAATAAAGCCTGGGACCACTGGTTGACTCAGTAGAGTTCTTCACATGCTCAAGTTGTGTCTTGCTAGACCAGTCTGATCAGATGGACTGAGAAAGGAGTTCATGACGAGGTCATGGCTTAGGTCCATCTAGGCACATAGAGGGTCTATCTCATTCCAATCACGTCAGAGGACTAGTAAGAAATATTTCACATTTATGAATTACTATTTATTTTATTTGTTTAAGGTTTTTAATTTAATTTCTTCTTTGTATTACTTGCATAATAGAGTTGACAACTAAAACAAGAGGGTCAACCTGTCGATGTCTTTCACATGAAGCAACTTGACATGGAGACCTTCATTGATGCACAGTCCATGGCAGTTAATATAATCATAATTTACCTATTTTTATATTTTATTCTTTTTGTTAATTATATTTATATATCTTATACTTTACGAAATGTAGGATAGTATTTCCGGATATTGTAAGCAACGATCACAACCATCTTTAGGATCTGATGAGTCTCGTTAGGTCAATAAGCACAAGGTTTTCCTGCTGGTAATGGCGTTAGGTGAAGGGTCAGATCTATGGTATAGGTAATTAAACCTCTCATTTCTATGGCGAGTCCTTGGGTGCTAGCTCTTCTTCAGCTCCATCGCCTTCTACCGAGAACTTGCAACGAGAAGTCGAGAAGTGAGTAGGTGAGTGGATAACATCCTATCACACCAATGTCCGCTCTGTCGATTCACTGTTGCGAGGTGTGGAGGAATGGTTGCATGTAGTGTCCCAATAGACTGGGATACCTCTTTCCTCTCATCTACAGATGTCTAGGCCACCCGCCCTACCTACTTCTTAGTCACCGACTACTGTTGTTGTTGTTGCTCTTGCTTCTACAGTTGCTCCTCCTCCTGCATTTGTCCCTGATCACTCCAACGTCACTGTTGATTTTATCGTTGATACGGATGATGCAACAACTGATTAGTTTTATAGTTTATTTGTATCAAACATTAACTTTTTTTTGTATATATTCAAATATATATATATATATATATATGTGTGTGTGTGTGTGTGTGTGTGTGTGTGTGTGTGCGTGCGTGTGTGTGTGTGTGCGCACGCGCGCGCGTGTGTTTCTTTTTATTATATTTTTTTATTATTTGGATTTACTTTAATTTTTTATAAAATCATAAATTAATATAATAAATAGTATAAAATATTAACATTATCAAATTGATATTATAAATATTAAATTAAATATTTAAATTAGTATCAAATTAATATTAAAAATATTAATATTAATATAATAAATATTAATATCATAAATAGTATAAAATATTATAATATTTAGACAAATCTTTGATAAGCTTTCGACGGATCACCAACAGAAAGTTAAAAAAATTAAAAACATACCAACGAATTACCGATGCAATTTTTAAAATAATATAATATTCGGATTTAATTCACCTGCAGAATTGCCGACAGTATATTTCATTGATTTTTTAGTTGGATTTTTGTGCTTAATTGTTGATCAATTTTACATCGATAACTCCGTCATTAAGTTTGTTGACAGATACAATTTTCGTCAGTATTGACTTACCAACTAACACTTTGCCAACATAATATTATGGTCAGTATTTCATTCGAAAACTAAGATTACCAATGGAACCAATTTGTTTACCAATGAAATTATCCATCAACATATTATATATTTCTTGTAGCATTTCAAATCTAAATGTTTGCATGTTTGTGTGATTTTGGTTCAAATTTAAAAATTATTAAAATAAATTAAATTTATAAAATTGAGTACAATCTTAACTCAATTTGTATCTTAGTCAAAATTAATAATAGCCTAATACGTCAAAATTAGGAATCCGAATACTATTGGATTATATTCAATTATTAAAGTTCAAATATATGTTTAATAGACATAATTGCTATCATCATCTATTAAAATTTTAGATAAACGAGAAAAAGAAAAAGATCCAGGTCAATTTATTTCCTTTCCGGTGAATATGATTCACGTATAGACAAATATTCAATTAAGAGCCTTTATATATGGAAAATATACAGATTTTTTTGAATCCACAAGAGTTCAGTAGGCTGAAATAATATTGTAGACTACAAAAAAAAAAAAAAAAAAAAAAGGCAGACCTCACATTTTAATTGTTGCCACTATACTAGTGAATGGAAATAATGGAACTCAAAACCTCATTTCTCATAGGTGCATTTCACTGTCAAGCTATTTCTGCATGTGTGAAAAATATATTGATATTAAATTAACTAAAAAGCTATATATGATTTAGATTTTAAAATAAAGATTTTATAGAAAATAAATTTTTTTCCAAAATCAAAATGAGAAAAGAAAAGAAAACATTTCGAATGAATTTATCATAATTCTAAGATAAAAAAGGAAGCCTTAGTCATTTCATTTTTGAATGAGAAAATTAAAAAAAATTCTTCTATTCATTTTTTTAAAAAAGGCTTAATGATTTAAGATACTTAAATTTTTGAGCGAGTTTTCAATTATACTAAAATATTTTAATTATGTTAATTATATTTAAAAAATAATAAATTAATTTTAATTATACTTAATGGTCAAACTAACTTGAGAAAGTATATTAATTAGCTGATACAATATTCAAAGAATAAAAAAATGAATTGGATATTTTTATGATTATCTCTTCAAGATATTCCTAACTTTTAAACATCACATTCACCATTATCATTTGACTGCATTATCATTTAAAAATATATATTTTTTAATTTTATTTTTAATCATTGAATGTAATTAAAAATCAATTTGTCAACTTTTAACTACAATTAAAATTCATGTAACAATTAATTTTTTTTTTTTGAGCCACTAAGCTCAAAAACGTGTCATGCCTTCGCGCCATTTCCTTTTGAAAGAATATTAGTTAGTGACAATGTGCATGTGATTTAATTATAATTAAGCACTTTTCTAAAATTATGAAAAATTGTGATTTCAAAGGCTGGACTCAGAATTTTGTTTTTTATTTTTTTTAAAAAAAAAACAGTATATGACTTTGACACATTATAACTGAAAATTGCGTCCCATATTACGATTGAATGATTGGAACAGCTTTAGAATCGGCGACGTCTCCGGCTGCAAGTCCTCCGTGTTTCCTCCACGTGTCACGTGGCAAAAGGAGAAGACTATGCAAATAGTATATCTCCTAACCCACGTCAGTCAGCAACCTTTCTTTTTCCTTTTTTGTTTTTTTTGTTTTTTGATAATCGCCAGCCGCCATTTTTAGCCTAAGCTAATACATATTGAATTTAACTTGATAGAATTTTTGCTTAGTTTGTTACTTATTGATTATCTTCTTTTTTTTAAAAAAAAAAAAACTTTGAAACTTCTTAGAGAAGAAAACACTTCTCATAATATGAGGCAGACATTTCATTTTGAAGTATTTATTAATCAATAGCTAGTTTGCTTTTTCGTTCTTAAGCAAAAAAATACTAGTATAATTCTTTTCCATAAGAGGTAATATTGCAATAAATTGGCTAATTGCAATAACTTCTAACTATAGGAATTAATTAGGTTGGATTATATGGATTTTGATAAGATTAGTTTTGAATATAATTAATTTTGGGTTATATATTTTTTCAAACAAAAAAATTTGATTAATTTTGAGTTGCAGATTGATCAAGCTATCATATTTAAATTTTAAGTCAAATTAGATTACTAATCGACTTTTTTCTAAATAAAGAAAATGTTATATGGATTTTTAAATGCATTTAAAATGTTTTTAATAATTTAAATCCAGTTAAATTCAAGTTGAGTTAGAATTGAATCAATTCAAATTAACCTATAGAACGAATATAACTGACTCAAAAATTTTCAAGTCTAATTCACATAAGAGTTTCAAATTTTCAAATCGCATAATTAAATTGTCACCTCTACTTCTAATCCTTAGAAATAAAAATAAAATATCTAAAGCTTTATTTGTTTGCAAAAAATAATTTATCTGAGGAACATATTTTCTAAGAAAAATATTTTCTAAGTCATATATTTTTTAGTGTTTGGAATACATTATAAAATTATATTGTCTTCTAATTTATAAAATTATAACAAAATTTAAATCATAAATATTTTATATTTATACTATTTATTATTTAATATAAGAAAAATATATTAAAAATAAAAATTTTTATAGATCTCATATCACCAGCAATTATCACTGGCCAGTTAAAAATGATAGTGATAATAAATATATATATTTATATAATTTATTTTTTTATTTAAATGAGTATCAAAATTCAAAAAACAACTTTTAGACGGAAAGTCATTTTCTTAAAAAATGATTTAGTTTTTCCACCAATTGAAAGCCTAAGTTTCAAAAAGTTTAATTTCGTTCATGTTCAATTGCATTCACAGTATACTGTTCCTTAATTCAACAACTTATCGCCATCACATGCTTAAGCTATAATTTTCCATGGATTCATAACTTATCACATGTCACCGTACACATCACAGCTCCAAGTACGTGAAGACGTGCACATAAAAAAAGTCCGCGTAAGTTTCAAGTTGACGACTACTCGGCTGACAAATATTCGCTATAAATAATCAAACCCTAAATACCATTCTGTATCATCCAATCCAATTGATTCTGAATATGGCTAAGCTTCGTCTTTCTTTTGCACTCTCCTTCTTCTTCTTCATCTTCCACTTATCAAATGCAGCCTACAATGTGATAAATTTTGGTGCAAAACCAGATGGGAAAACAGACTCAACACAGCCCTTCCTGAAGGCATGGGCAGCTGCATGTAGCTCACCTACTCCGTCAACAATATATGTACCTAAGGGAAGGTACTTGATCAAAGCAATAGTGTTTAGAGGTCCATGCAAGAGTAGAATTCAAGTTGATATTGATGGAACCATTGTTGCTCCTGCGGATTATCGTGCCCTTGGTAATTCAGGGTACTGGATTTTGTTCATTAGCGTTAATCGAGTTTCTGTCTATGGCGGAACCCTTGATGCTAAGGGAGCAGGCTTCTGGGCTTGTAGAACATCAGGAAAGAATTGCCCAGTTGGAGCTAGGGTAAGTTAAACAAATTTGAATGTTTAATTTTTTATTATTAATTAGAACGAGAAGTCCTTAGAAGGGTATTTGACTAATTTAATAATGCAGTCCATAACATTCAACTGGGCTAATGACATCGTGATCAGTGGGTTGACATCCATCAACAGTCAATTCATGCACCTAGTAATCAACAGTTGCAACAATGTTCAAGTTCGGAATGTGAAGCTTTTAGCTCCAGACCAAAGCCCTAACACAGACGGCATCCATGTTCAGGGATCAACAGGAGTCACAATCACTGGCAGTACGCTTCAGACAGGAGATGACTGCATATCCATCGGTCCAGGCACTAGGAACATGCTCATGAGCCACATTAAATGTGGCCCTGGCCATGGCGTCAGGTAATTCATTAGCCTCATCATTCCTTAAACCATCTAGTTCAAAGATTTATTAATGTTGACTCTAAATTTAACTAAATTTGTGTATTGCAGCATTGGAAGTCTTGGCAGGCAATTCAAGGAAGATGGAGTGCAAAATGTAACACTAACGGATGCAGTCTTTACAGGATCAGACAATGGCGTAAGAATTAAAACGTGGGCTAGACCCAGCACTAGTTTTGTGAGGAATGTTCTGTTCCAGAACATCGTGATGAGGAATGTGGAGAACCCTATAATCATTGACCAAGATTACTGCCCTGACAACATAGGTTGTCCTGGTCAGGTAACCATCGCCAACAACACCCATTAATAACTCAAAGATTAATTTTTTCTTTTCAGTGCACAAAATTCAAATCATCAAATATTGATTTTTTCCTTGTCTTGAAATAATTATATATAGAGTTCTGGTGTGAAGATTAGTCAAGTGACGTATAGGAATATACAAGGAACGTCTGCTACTCCAGAGGCTGTGACATTCGAGTGTAGCTCAAGTAATCCTTGCAGTGGAATCAGATTACACGATATAAAGCTTACTTATATGAATAAAGCAGCAACATCCTCATGCAAGAACATAGATGGAACCAGCACTGGACTACGGATGCCTGAGAGTTGTTTACAACAATAATATTAAAGATTTCTTCTTCTTTTTTTCTGGATATGCACTCCATGTGTGGTAGTGGCTTATAATGTAAATATATATTCTAAGTAGTGAATTGTTTTTTATTATTAAAAAAAGTAATGAATTGTTTTTTCTTTTGCTTCTTGATAATTATAGAGACTCTATTAAAACACACCTACTGAGTATATGAGAAACTGAGCAAATATCCTACTAACTTAAATTTGAGAGCCTAAAATTCACAACATTCCAATTGTTATTAACTTGTTATCCACTTCATCAACAATAACAAATATATTACGGGAGAGGGATTTTTAAAAAAAAAAAAAAAATTCTACGAAGGAATATGTAGTAATTGAAGATTTCAGTTATTTGCAGTCATCTTGAAGTTTATTGCATTCTTTATTGCACTCCCTTAAAAGAGTACAAAAAGTTTTAAAGAGATTGTAAATAAATTTTATTATAGGTTTTAACTATTTACACTTTTCTAAAAAGTGCAAGAAACTATGAACTGGATCCATAATTGAAAGCTATTCTTCTTTTATGGCTTAATAGTTAATACACTGTTGCCACATTCAATACCTTTCCCCAAATGTTGAACAATTAGAAAACAATTAACGGCTATAACGACGTCTTATCAATCAACAATACTTGAAGTAGCAAATGATTCTAATCTTGAATTAATTGAGTCGTGTTTTTTTTTCTTTCTTCAATTGGATTAAACGAGGTCATCAAATCAATGTTTAAAAAGAATTGTCAAAACGTGTTAGGTTTTGGGCCAAATCACATAATTTTTACTTTTTAAGATAAAAACTTATTTTTAAAAAAAATTTGTAATAATTTAAATTAGTTTTAAAATTTGGGCCAAGTTAATTCAGCATTTCAGCAGATTTTGAGTTTAATTTGATTTTAAATTTTTAAATCATTTTAAATTCAAGTCATTTATTTCTCTTTCAAAATTATATTACTTTTTTAATTTTGAATTTGAATTAAATTTTGACTCGTGTCTACAAATTTTTTCTATAAAGATAAAAGTTTTTATTCCTAAAACCATTTTTGTACAAATTCTCAAAATATTTAAAGGATTAAAGCCAACTAACAGCAAGAGATGAGTGGAGGGAATTTGAAGCAATCCAGTGTGCCACCTGATTATAAGACCTCTAACATACAAAATTCTACAGCTTTGAAACTGTTGAAGCTTTAGGTATTATGTTTTGAACCTTCATTTTCTTAAACCATCTCCTCTTCAACGAATTGAAAAGCCCACTGCAAAACGAAAGAACATATCTCAAAAATGCAAAAATCGACTTGCATATTAAGTGCCAAAATAATTACAGCTTGAAGGGCTTCATTTCTGCAACTAGAGCTAAAGACACATTTCTGCACCTTCAACAGTAAGACTATCTATTAGGTATCAGAGCTTGTCTCCTACATTTTTCTTCTTTGGGGGGTTTTCATTTTCTGTTTTCTCATTCTAGATAGTTCTTTATTGTTGTTAAATTATTTTCTTGCTTAATTATTGTTTTGCTCTTTCTGTTACTTCATGGCTAACGCTTTCGCTTCTACTTCTAATTCTACAAATATCAGTCAAGATCATCTTTAGAATCTTGCTAATCCTTTTTTTTTTTTTCATTCAAATTAAATACCCAGCATTGATACTGGTTCCTCTAGTTTTGATTGACTCTAGTTATTATTCATCGTCTAGGGATATGAAGATGGTAACTTTGGATTTGTGGATGGATCTCTTCCTATACCACCTAATACCGATGCTATGCACTCAGCATGGATTCATTGTAATGCTATTGTGCTTTCATGGATTACTCATTCATTATCTCCTTCCTCAAAGTATCCTTTGGATTGAAAGATCAATTTTCTCAAGGAAATATTTTCGACATCGATCTCTGATCTTCAAGAAGAGATATTCAACTTTAAACAAGGTAATCTTACCACATATTTCATTTGATGTAATCAAAAGAAGTTTTAGTTTAATAGTTCAATTGAGTTTGTATTTAATTACATTCTGTTACAATTGATTACATCCTACCAAACATACTCTTAGTGTAATAATTGATTATTTTAGTGAACTAAAGATTCTATGGGATGAACTGTTGAATTTTAGACCCACACCAGTATGCACTAATTTGAACCTTTGCACTTATGAGGCACAGAAGAAAGTAAGATCATACTAGCAAATTGATTATGTGATCAGGTTTCTTAAAGGACTTAACGATCAATTTTCATATGTGAGATCTCATATTATATGTTGATGGAATCTTTGCCCTCCACTAATAAAGTTTTCTCTCTTGTTACAAAGACAAGATGCCCTTGCATGCTGTTATTGGTAATGAATCCAAAATATTTGCCAACAAGTCTACTACTAAGAATCAAATCTGATGAAGGAAATCGTAGTATGAAGAATAATTTTTCTGATACTGTTATTCTTTACAATTACATTCTCCAATTTACCTTCTACTTGATTTCTGTCAACAAGCTCACAGAATTTTTTTATTGTTGCTTAATTCTTAATCACACTTTTGTTTTATTTCGGATATAAGCACTTGAAAGATGATTGGTCTCGCTCAAGCGAAAGATAGGCTAGATGAGCTAATCAAGCCTGCTTCTTCCTCAAATTCTCAACTCCTTCAAGCTACTCTTATTGCAAAAACTTCTCAATCTCTATCAAAATCAAAACTTAACCTTTGGCACATGAATTAGGTCATGTATTTGATTTGTTTTGCAATTGTTGCATAAACAATTTGATTCTATTTCTAGCTTAGATAATTGTCTCTATGATATTTGTTCACTTGCTAAGCAAAAGATACTATCATTTCATCTTAGCATTTCTAAATCTAATGAAGCTTTTGATTTGGTATATATAGACATTTGGAGTCCATTTTTTGTCCATTCCATTCATGGCCATAAATATTTCTTGACTCTTGTGGATGACTTTACTAGAACGATTTAGGTTTTCTTAATGAAATCTAAAGGTAAAGTTCATTTTCTAATTCATTCCTTTTACGATCTAATTGAAACACTGTGTTCAACTAGAATCAAAGCTCTTGGATTTGATACTATTTTAGAATTCTTGCTCAATTATTTTTATTAGTCAAAAGGTATTATTCATCAAACCTCAGTAAATGTTATTGTTGAATGAAAGCATCAGCACATCTTGAATGTTGCTAAAGCTTTATGATTTCAAGCCAGCTTCTTAAATGTTTCTGGTCTTATAGTGTATTACATTGTGTTTTTCTTGTTAATAGAATTCGTTCTTCTCTTTTATATAATAAATATTTTTTCGAATTATTATATAATACACTTCCAAATTATGATTCTCTTAAATTCTATGTCTAATGCTAGCAATTTTTTACATGACCCGATAGAATGACACAACACATAATTAAACGGATTTGAATTTTAAATAAATAACTTCATATCATAAATGGATCAACTCATTATGATACAACAAAAAAGTAGATTTAAATAGATTGACTTACCTAATACATGATAAATACGATTGAACATAGTTATATAATTAGATTAATTAATTAATATGTGATATATGATACAAATATATACATTTAAATACAATTTAAGTATATCTATTTACATATAAGAAAGTCTTTTAATCCAAACTTAAATTTATATAGTGATTTAATTTTCATTTTCTACATTCTCAATATATAAATTTTTTTAGCTAAAAAATAAATAATCTTTAATTTTCTATATGTTTAATTAATAATTTTAATTTTAAAATATATTATATATTTAATTAATAATTTTAATTTTAAAATATATTATATAAATATTCAACTTTAAAATTTTTTTAAATTTGTCACTGATTATATATTTATACTTGTAAGATTAATGTATTTTGAACTTCTTATATATTTGAAAGAATTAACATTTAACTATTTCATATTTTTAATAAATTTATTTTTCTCTCAAGAAGTGACTCATCAATATAAAGAGATAATTTGATTATTCGTAATAAATAACTTTTAGCTATTTAATATGTACATAAAAAATTATAACTATTTATTATTGCATTTTTTTGAAAAAAATTATGATTATCTATGTTTTTTATTTTGAATTATAAATTAATGATACTCTATAATAAAATTTTATAATAAATTACTCATTTAAATAAATCATATTTCAATTACTGAGAATATATATATATATATATATATATATATATATATATATATTATTTAATTAGATTTTCATATATTAAAAGTGAATGAAATCAAATTAAATAAGATTTTATACAATTTTTTTATTTTTTGGGTCTAACTGAATGTTTTAGAAAAGTTTAAGGATCAAACTAACCTTTTATCTATTTTTAACAATGAGATATTGGTTTGAGGATGTATTTGAAAAAAAATTAAAATTTAAGTATTTTTCACTAAAAAATAAAGTATGAGATAAATTTAAAAAATACATTAAAATTCAGGATTTTTTAGTAATTAAGCCTAAGCAAATTAAACATGATTTTTGTAAAGCTACCATGAAATCTAAAATTTAGGTTCTATAATAAAACAATATTGAATTCTACCCCTCTGCCACCTGGTTAGCAACCAATTTGTTATAAATTAGTTTGTAAAGTGAAGTATTACTCAAATGGTTCTATTCAATGTTATGAGGCAACACTGGTAACAAAAGATATACTTAAATAGGATAGATTGATTATTTGTAGACTTTCTTTTTAAAAAAATTCTAAGATGATCTCAGTCAAATTACTTCTGATATTAGCCTCTATTCATCATTGGCATCTTCAACAACTCGATATGACTACTGCCTTCTTACATGGTGATTTATGTAAAGAAGTCTATATGACACTTCCTCTAGGAATTGATGCTTCACCTGGCATAATTTGCAAACTTGTAAAATCCCTTTATTGATTAAAATAAGCAAGCATACATTGGTTTAGTAAACTTTTTTCAATATTACTTTCTCTTAGCTATGATCAGTCTTTATTTGATCATTCTCTTTTCATTAACAATCAAGGTGATTCTTTCACTATTTTTTTTTTTTTAATGTATGTTGATATTATTTAAGCCGGAAATGATTTATGTAAGACCACCTCTATTAAACAACATTTGAATGCTATTTTGGAGATCAAGAAGTTGGGCATTTTAAAATTTTTTCCTAGCCTTGAAATTTTAAGAACTTTTTTAAGAATCACTCTCATATAGGTGGCAAACGGGTCGAGTCGAGTTATTTCGGGTTGGGTCATTCTCGAGTCAGGATAGTTTCAAGTTGATACGTTTTTGGATCGAGGTTGGGTCATTTGGGTTTTCAACAGATTTGGATCACTCATCAGGCTATGCATGCATAAAAGATTTTGACTCATGTTTACTATTAAAATTGATATTTCAGACCGAGCCATTTGTTATTCAATTTTAAAATGTCAATTTTAATTTTTTATCGTTTATGTAATATTTTTTATAATTTATTAAAAGATAAATAATTTTCTCTGAAAAAATAATTTTTAGTAAGTAAATTTTATATAAAATGAAACTTGATTAAAATTTTTTATTTTTATTTAAAAGCTTAATATATTAAATATAATTTATTTTTTAAAAGCAAATGACTATATATAATGAAAATAATTGAATTAAGAACACATAAAATTATATTCAAGTCATATATCATAATTTAAATTAATTTACAAACAAACATATAATATCCAATGATAAAAAATCACTCATTATAAAAAAATTTTGTGTATTATGATAAAAATTTATGTGATCAAATTAGATTTAAATAAATATGTGATTTTATTATGATAAAAATCAAATTTATTACAATTATTATACAAAATAAGTAGAATTGTGATAAAAAAAAATTTCAGATTAAATCATTTAAAAAATTATGATGAAATTTTAGCTTAATTACTCAAAAATTCAAATTTTTATGAGGATATTAAATTGTATTCAAAATTTCTAATTGAGTCAATAACATTGTAATTTGACGAATTGATTTTAATTATACCTTAAGTGAAAAAGAGAATTTAGTAAAGTGCATTTAGACTCAGTTAACTTTTACACTTCTTCATTTAGTTTAATTTAACCTAAATTTAAGTTTACAACTTAACTAATATACTACTTTTATTTTTATTCAATTTAATCTTATTTTTACTTAATTAAATTTATTATGCATTTTTGTATAATAAATTTATATTTTTTATTTAAATTTGAAATTAAAAATTTTTAAAATTTAAATTTATAGTTCATAAAATCTTTCAATCTCTCAATTTTTTTTAAAAAAAAAATTCTCTCAATCTTCTTAAAAAATTAATTTTATGCTTTAAATAATAAAATTTTAAACTATTCAAATAAAAATTTTTAAGAAATATTTAAAAATCAACCACATAAGTTTAATTAAGATAATTTTTTTATTTTTCATTCAATTTAATCTCATTTTTTGCTTAATTACGTTATTTTGTATTTTTAGATAATAAATTTTAATTTAAAAAATATAAATTTTGAATTTTAAATTTACAGTTCATAAAAGTTCTCAATCTCTTCTTAAAAAAATTAATTATTAAATTTCAAATAATAATTATTTAAACTATTTAGATAAAAAATTTTAAACATTATTTACATGTACTTAATTAAGATGATACTTCTATTTTATATTCGATTTAATCTCTTTTTTCTTAAATAAATTTATTATACTCTTTTACATGAAAATTTTTAATTTTATATTTAAATCTATAAATTTTTAAATTTAAAATTTAAAAATCATAAAATCTCTCAATATCTTGTTTAAAAAAATTTCCTCTCTATCTCTCCTTAAAAGTTTAATTTTATATTTTAGATAATAAATTATTTAAATCATTTAAAATAAAAACTTTAAGAAATATTTAAAAAATCAATTACATGAGCTTAATTAAGAGAATACTTTATTTTTATTTAATTTAATCTCATTTTTTAATTAATTAAATTTATTATATACTTTTATTTGGAAATTTTATATTTAAATTAATATTTTATAAATCTTTCAATCTCTCATTTAAACAAAATTTCTTTCATTTTCTCCTTAAAAAGTTAATTTATATATTTAAATAATAAATTATTTAAACTATTGAAATAAGATGTTTAAGAAATATTTAAAAAATCAATTACATGATATGAACCTAAACATTCTCAAACAATTTATCCTTAAAATAAAGATTAATGATTTATTAATTAAATATATAAAAATAAAATTTATAATTTTAAAACATGAAATAAGTATAAAAATTATTTATTCATCAATTAAAATAAAATAAAATTTTATTTTTGGTGAAAAATATTTAAATTGAGTAAACATAAAATATTATTTTAGTAAGATTTAAAGTTAATTTTGAATTTGGTAGAACTCATTGAAAAATATATGGGTGAATTGAGTCTAAATATACACTTTATTAAATGATAATTTTGACTTGAAGTATAATTGAAACTAATTCATTAAATTATAGTGTAATTGACTCAATGAAAAACTTTACATACAATTAAAAATTTACGAAAAATGTTTAAATTTTCTTAATCATTGAGCCCACAAGTTTTTTATTCAAAAATGTTTTGTTATAATAAATAAACTTATAAGATAAATTATCACATACATTGTTTCATCATAATATGTTGTCAAACTATAATGCCTACAAAATTAATGTAAGGAAAAGTAATATTGTCATAATAATATTTGTTTGTGTTAAATAATTTAATTTAAAAAATTATGATAAATTATTTTATCACAATAAATAATTTGTATTTTTACTAAATAATTTATCATATTAAATAAGAAATTGTAATTTAAGCGCATGAAAAAGTATAGTAAAATATAAAAATTTCATTATCTTTTAAATAAAATAACAAAGTTAAATTTATATTTGAATTAAAATTTAAATTTAATTAATCATCTAAATATTTTTTTGAAATAAATTCCTTTCTTTTTTATTTTAATTATTTTGCTTTTATATATTTAGTAATAAACTTTTTCCTTTTTATATTTTCATCTGGTTAATTGGGTCAAGTCACTAGTTTCGACCCGACCCATCGGGTTGATTTTTATTCGACCCAAAAATTTTTAGATCATTTGGGTTCAAGTCAGTTCAAGTTTACCCTAGATTCGGATCATCTTTTTTCAAGCATGTAGTCAGATTTCCAGGCCGGACCAAAAACTTTCACCGCTCTCCAACAAAACATGAACTTGAAATTTTCTCTAATGTCGGTTTTTTGGCCAGCAAGCCTACTCATACCCTGACTTATTCTACCCTTAAACTCTCTAAAGATTTTGAAACTCTACTCGTTGATCTAAGTGCTTATCATAGATTGATTAGTAGACTCCTTTATCTTACCACTACTAAATCTAACATCTCCTTTATTATTCAATAATTAAGTCGATTTCTTGATTATTCCAAATGCAAAGTTGCTCATCGTGTTTTTACAATACAAAGTATCAAGCAACAGCATCTGAAGGACTTTTCTATCCTAGCTCTTCTTATTGCATTTTAACACTGCTAGTGATTCTAATGGAACTGATTCTTTTGATATCAGGGATCCATCACCGAATTTTATGTTTACTTAGGAGATTCTCTCATCTCTGGAAAATCTAAAAAGCAAGCTACCATTTCAAAATCCCATCTGAAGCTAAGTATAGGGCCTTAGCATCTGCTACTTATAAACTCTAATGGCTTCTGTATCTTCTTAAAGATTTGCATATTTCTCATCCTCAGCCAATCTCGTGTTTTTTTTTTTTTCGTAATGGTCAATATGCTCTTTGAGTGGCAAAGTTCACCGTACCCACTTATCCATCTATATCTACCTTTCAAAATGGGCATGGTAGTAGATGAGTAAGTTATATTTTAAATGGATATTAAATAAGTTATTATTCATTTAACCCTATTAATATATGGGTGAATATGAATTGGGTAAGGATATTTATTTATTTAATACTTCTTTTTTCTCACTATCTAATTTTTTCCCTCAATATAGCTTTAATAATTTTTATATGATTTTATAAAGTGAAAACAAATATTTATACATCACTTTAAAAGAAAAATTATCATTATTTATGCAAGTAATATAAAAAAAATTTATATTTAAATAAAATATATATTTAAAAGTGAAAAAATAATTTTAAATATATATTTTAATAAAGTTTGACTGATTTAGTTTATGTAATTTGATATTGAATTAAATTAACTATTTTTAAAAAAATAAATTGAATTAAATTTTAAAATCAATCAAACCAAATTAAATTGAATTAATCAATTTAATATGATTTTTCTGAGAATTTATTCAGGATCTAGTATATAAATTTATAACACCAATTAATAGTTAAGTGATAACAAATTTCGTACATATTTGCACATTAGATCCGAAATTGATTGGAGCAATAATTTCAATCATTGAAATTAAACACAAAAAAATAAATCAGAAAAATGAAAATCGAGAGTTAAATCTTCTTCTCCTTAACCTTCTTTCAAAACGACTAAATAAGTGTAACAGCTAGGTTAAGGTTCAAAGACAGGAGAGAGGACTTAGTCTATCTATAATGAATTTAACAAGTTCACCTATCACAAGTCAATGTTAAATTAGGCTTACACATGATAGTCTTCCATATCGATCCACTAAAAGTGTCATAAGCCCATAATTTATTTGATTACAATTTAATTGGGCTCACCCACTAATCAATAAAATATATTATTTAGTCTATTTTATAAAAAAAAATTAAAATAAATCAATAATTAATAATAGTCCACATAAAAATTCTAACATTCTCCCACTTGAACAATATTAATAATGGTGATTTTATGTTTTATGAAAAAAATATTTTTAAAAACGACTCTCGGATTAAATACTTTAAACTCAAATGTGGCCAAATATTTTAAAAAATATATAGTTTATTGATAAAATGACAACTTAAACATAAATTTGTCCACAATAAATTATCAATATTGAATCATGACAGTAATTATGCTCCTTATTGACATAATATCAATCTATTGTTGCAAATATTGACAATTTAACCGACCTGGATTTCGATATGACAGTGTAACAAGAAAATAACACTCACATGTGATCAATACACTATTTTATTTGTTAGTCCTTCAAATATTTCTTTTTCCTATATGCTCAAACAAGCAAGAAAAACTCACAAGACTTCATAATAAGGCTTTTGTTTCCATTTTAGAAATACATACAATATATGTTTTAGCATTTGTTTCAAGAAACACAATTGAAAACTAATTAATATAGCTTAAGATAATTACACTAATCTTATATATATATATATATATATATATATATATATATATATATATA
>CATIWR010443677.1:0-42063 GCA_949677035.1 Omphalea diandra | reverse complement strand
ATATACACTTGTCTTATTTATAAAAAAATATATATTTTATATATATTTTTATTTTTTTTATCATTATATATATATATATATATATATATATATATATATATATATATATATATATATATATATATATATATATATTGGGTTTTATTGATTTAAATATTCAGAAGGAAGCACAGCATCAATCGGCAATCAGTTATAAACTTAGATAGTTTGGGCCCATAATTTGTAAATAATCATTAGTTTAGCTGACAGGATGATGAATATATTGTGTCAATGACCAGGAAACAAGGAAATGATTAAAACGTTATTGCTAGTTTTAATGTATCTTGGGTGTTTTATCATTTTGTTTTCTTCTAGTCATATTGATAGCAAATTGGGGAAGGCTGTCAATAGATGGCACTTTGTAGAACTTGGAATGTACGAACGCTTGTGTATTGGAATACCCTTTACTTATTTTGTTGGTGCTATAATTTTTTCAATCATCTTATATCTCTAGACTGTAATGACCACATGACCCGTTGCTTTGATCGTTTGGTTTGTGGTTGGGATTTGAGAATTGCTTGAATTTATTTCATGATATCCAGCTTGGTTTGGTAGGATAGGTTAAATAAATAGATGCAACTTGCTCACTCATGTGGAGTCTGCTGATTAATTTTTGGTAATTTTATGTAAGTTGGTGCATCTTGTTTATTGATGCTTAAGAGTTAGGCTACTAAAATCCACATTTTACATGGTAGTGCCTTGCCCTCAAATGAGCTGCATTGCACAACGGCGCTAGCTTTTGAGCTATAACTTTAGATTTTAATTAATGTATGAGATGCCTTGTACTCTTGAATCCCATTAGCAACTTGGCTTCCAGCTTGTGGATTTTGTTGATGTCTTGTTGAGCATGCCTTTCACAAATATTTGGTTTATCTTTAAGTTCTGTACCTTTTATTCTCATTATAGTCCAGCAACATATGGACTATGGAAACCTTGAATCAGTCACTTTGGAAAATTTCTGACTTTTTACTATATCACACAATGTATAGTTTGCACTTTTGGTCTTTCTATGTTCCTAAATTTACATATGATCCTATAACGAATTCAATATACAAAACATTGCTTCATAATAGTTTCCTGGATGTTTCTTTTAGGTTTTGATGATATGGATAGCATATACGCATCTCCTGAGGATTTTAAAAGCATGAAGCAAAGGAACAGGGTGAGGGGACTTCATCTGTTGGAGTACTTTGTCAACAGGTGTCAGCAGATTGGGGTAATATAACATTTTATTTGTCCATGTGCTCCCTCTGATGCAGGCTTTTGGGCACTGACTATGCATGACTACTCAGTTCCTAATTTACTCTTAGCTTCTTGTAATAAGCGTAGGTCCTTATGTTGGGGTTGATTCAGAGTAAAAGCATTGAATAGATTAGCTGATAGATTCAATTAGTCTTAATTTTTGTTGCTGCTTACTGGATTCCTATAGGTTGCTTGTGAAGCATGGATCAAGAGAGGTGATCCCAAGGAAGTAATCTGCCATGAAGTGAAACGAGTCCAGCCAGATTTCCTGGTCGTGGGAAGCCGGGGTCTTGGTCCTTTCCAGAGGTAGTCACACATTATGTTTGCAAAACTTGGCTTTTTTGAGGGAGCTATGGTTGTAGCTCCTAAAAATTTCCATTGATTAAGAATTTTGTTCTGCTGATTTTGCAGGGTTTTCGTTGGAACTGTGAGTGAGTTTTGCCAGAAGCATGCTGAGTGCCCTGTTATTTCAATTAAACGGAGAGCTGATGAAACTCCTCAGGATCCTGTTGATGACTGATATTATATTGCTTTGCCTGATTGTCTTCATTCTGTTGATTAACTCTCGATACTAATATCAACTATGCTTAACATCAATGGGGGAAAAATTAAGTGGATTTTTTCAGTTGTATTTTTCCCACCCATGTGTGTAAATTACTCGTTCCCACTTGTGTTTTTCTCAGGTTTTTGTCTTAAGCTTTATTGTGAGCTAATCTTTTCCAATATTTGCCAAGCTGATTTGGATTTTTAGCTGGTGATTATTGCAATCTGAACGAACAGGTTAACCTTTAAAAAGGAACCACTAGGTGTCCCTTAACAATAATTGTCGCCTACACCGGCCATATGTGAATTCAGATGCGACGAGTTCTGTTGCCAGGTGTTACCAACTTCTTTAAGCAAAGGGGTAGCCAATTTGTTTTGCCCGATGACATTGCTGCAGTGAGTCAATTAAGGCAAAGTCACAAGAATATATCTTCTCAATGAATGAAAATAAGTGAGAGAATCTGTTTCCTCAACGACGGTGACCATGAACACTAGCAATGCGGCATTCGTGAAGCCAATAAAATATGGTAATTCAAAGACCAAATAAGACAAAATCTAGATCTTTTTGTAAATTTACATACCTCCACTCCACCCCTGTCCTCTTTCAGCGTCTCTAATCAACAATGAGTTTTCTTATCTTGACCATTGGATATAATTGCAAACAATTTCTCTAGTAATTGCAAATCAGCACAAAGACATAGCCTTTTTTGTTGTTTAGGTCTAATTTAAAGCTTGCATTACACTTGTTAATTCCAAATTTCCAACCCAGCAAATGGCCATATCTCAACTCAAGCAGCTCACATTTCTCTATACCATCACGAGATAAGAAGTGCAGATACAGTACCTATGCGCACAGAAAACACAAGCATCTTCCTACAGATATATGAACACAACAAAGCAACAGCTTGTGGGGAAATATAGAAAAAGAACATTTAAAAAAACATAAAAGAATTCCCACCAAAAATTAGGTGACGTAGTGATTCCCCATTTGGATGAGATAAATGACACTGAATTTGTGTTCTTAAATTTCCATGTCCACCTGTTGCAATACAAACTATATATGACTAAATGGCTCCTAAAATGTCGATGATCTCCTCTAGGGTGGTAAGTACATGTAACTAGTTGCATGAACTACAACAAGGCCAAACCATCTGTATCACAATGAACCCCTACACTATATAATAGACACCATACTGAGAAACATATACCCTTGCAAGCATGACAACCTAAGAGAAAGTAACATATCATACCTACACCTACACCTGCATTGCTCATAGATCAATAACTGTGTATCATCGCCGAAAAAATAGAAAAGCATACTAAGCAGTCTAAGATGAAGAACTAACCATTGCCCTTACCTTCTCTAATATTACTTTCATTTCAGCTTCCAAAATGGATTTTACATCTGGGGATATTTTTCCATCCGACTTCTCCAGCAATGATGTTATTGACTCAAGCTTCTGCTTCACAAAGTGTAGTGGTGACACATCACCTTTAGAAAATTGTGACATAGATGGCAAGTCTGAGGTCTTTGCAACTTCCTTGGCCTGAGAAGAAGGCTTTGAAGTTGATATCTCTCTGAGTTCTCGAGTCTTCGTTTCTGCAGAAGGATAACGGAGCCGGAAAGTCACACTGTCGGATCCAAAGGGACTGGAAAGTTTAGAAACCTTGAATGCTTCTTCTGCTTCAGAACTCTTTAAGAAGACAACCCTTGCACAATAATTAGCATAAAACATCTCAGTTTCATCTTCATTTAAGGCCCCAAATTTTTTGTATATTTTGATAAGGTCATTCTTTGAAGGCAAAGAAGATCCTGGACCAAATGTCACAAACAGGACAGCAGTTGAAGGTTCTCCGTTAGACTCCTTGTCCTTCGTCTTCATATCTGGTGCATTGGCAGCTTCTTTCGATTTAGTCTTATCCAATTTTGCTGCTTCAATCTTTCTGCTTTTTGTCTGGTGGGATTTATGATCTGGTGAACTGTGATCATTTTGATCTTGCTGTCTTACCAGCAACCCAAGTTCAGATTTCTGAGACTTCTTTCTTCGTCGATGATGTTCACTGTACATTTCATAATCAGACAGCTTGCAATAGACTGAACTTCTGAATGCAAAAAAGAATTCCTCAACCATGTCAAGAGAGTTGGTATTTTCCAGATACCTTAGATCAAGAGCTGCATACCGTATCTTAGAAAGAACTTCATTAGCAGGTGCTTTAACCATTATGGGATCAATTTTGTCCTGACCTTGTTTTGGTGTTTGAGCACCTGAATTATCAGATGTCTCATGTACTGCACCAGGTTCTTTAGAGGGTTTCTTCTGAAATTTCTCATTGCTAAACTTCACAGATGGAGAAGACCCAATAACATGGCCAGTCGCCTTAGTCATTTGTTCCCCCAATTGAGCCTCACTGGAAATTTTCAGGGATTCAGCTTCGATATCTTTCTTTCTTTGCCCTTTAAGATTTGTATAGGGAGGAGACAAATACTTGCTTATTTTCCTTTCCCTTGGCGAATAACCCTCCCTAACTTGTTCTTTGCCCTTAACATTGTAACTAGGTAAACCTGAGTTGCCATGTACCTTCTTTTCCGCAGACATGATATTCTCCTTCATTTCTTGATTTTTTCCCCCACCACCATCTTCATTTTTAGAGCTTCGCTTCTTTTTTCGTCCTGTTGACAAAGGACTCTTCACTCTTTCCTTCACCCCACTATCGCCAGCTTCAAGACCACTGACTTTGTTATTTGCTGTTCCGAGAGATTCAGAAACTTTTGTCTCTTTTCTTGTCCCTAATTTAGAAAACAAATCACTGCTGCCCCTCTTGTTAACACCAGCTTCATCACTGCGTTTACTCTTCTTTCCTCTAGATGAAAAGACACTGGTGCCACCATTGTTAACACCAGCTTCATCACTGCCCTTCCTCTTCTTTCCTTCAGATGAAGAAGGCTTGTGCAAGTTTGTTATTGCTTTAGTGGCGTTCTCCATCTTATTTTTGCTTTCACCATCAGCTTCATCACTTACTTTCTGATCTTTCCTTCTAGACAAAGGTGCAGATTTATCCAAGCTTGCTCCGGCATTAGCCATATCCATCACCACAGTTTCACCCTCAGGGTTGATATCTTCTCCCATACAGTTCCTCTTCTTTCTCATGGCAGAGGCTGCAGCTTTGATTAACTCTGTTCTTTCTTCAGCCAAACCATCATCTTTGTTTTCAGCCTCAGCATCAACTCGTCCCTCTAAAATTTCAGCCAGGCTTTTCTGCTTCCTTCTTCTCTGATAGTGACCATCCTCAGGAACCCCTTGGCACTTATGCAACATATTTTCAGTGGTTTGGCCATATTTAAGGCGTGTTGGTGAAGAAAGCCAATCTTCTTCCACTGGACCCTGAATTCTGATTTCATCCCCAGTATTGTTAACACTTAAGTCCACCATCCAAGTGTTATTTTCAAGGCCTACAATAGGCTTTGGTTCATAATAACAAGGCAACTGGTAACCTCCTTTTGCACGGTAAAAAGCTGATAACCAGCTCCTTAATACTGTGAACTGTAGCATGTCAGTAACAGTAGCAACGTTTGCAATACCTTTTAACGCGGCAAGAAATTGTGCTGGTTCAAATAAAGCAGTCGAGAACTTCTCAATTCCACCATCAGGCACAAGAAGTCCATCCTTAATTCCAGCATTCAGAGACAGTGTTCTACCAAATCCAATCAAATTCCCTTTTGGCACACAAGAGCAAGTCATCTTCAAGTCCACGAGTCTACCAACTTCATCCATTGCCTTCTCTACAGCATTGCAAAAGTTCTTTGTGCTACTCTGCTTTGACATCTCAATAAAATTTTCATCTAAAGGCTTCAACTGAGATGGACTGCACCAAGCAAATGTTCCATCCCCAAAATAAGCCACAAGAATCTTATCCCTCTGTTTAACTTTGGTGGCATAATCAGAAGCATCCATAGGATCATAAATCCGCCCTGGCCACCAAGGGTGACTCTTAATCTTGCCCCAAACGAAATCACCAACAACAAAATCATGCCCTTCATCTTCCACACTCTCCTCCCCTTCCCTATCCTTGCTATCACTCAATTCTACAATCTCTCCATCTGGGTTCCCATCATTATCTCCGAATTGCCTCTTATCTTCGACATTACTAGAATGAAAATCCCGACACACATCTGCAACAAGAGAAACACCATCATCACCCCTATCCTCACGTTTATCAAGAGCATGTAAAACAGAGCCTAACCCAGCATGTAAACTCTTAATTTCTTGCATCTGTAACAAAGAAGAAACCCCATTCATCTCAGAATCCTCAAGACCCTCGTCATTTCCTATGAAATCATCTTTTCCATTTATAGAAACCCTAACCCCATTTTCTGCATTATTTTTTCTAGAAGTAGCATCTTTAGAGATATTGGCACCTGGGTCTGAATTCTCGGACCGTTCTTGAGAAAGAAAAGAACTTTCCATCTCTTTCATTTTCCTGGAAAAAAAAAATTCCTCAACAAAATCAACATCCCACTACTTAGAATCAACAACTTTAAAAGAGCAAAACGAAAAAACAACGACTACTCTTTTTGGTTCCTACAAAGAAACAAAATTACAAGAAAAAAAAACCCCAATAACAGATACAGCTATTACCATATATACAAGCATCCAATAGATAAAGATACAATCTATAACAAGGAAAATACCTTTTCTCTAAAAGAAAGAAGAAGAAGGAGAAGAATATTTCTGTTCCAATTTCGGCTTTGCAGCTGTATTCTCTTCTCGTCTGTACGACTTACTAGTATCTCATACAATATTTCTGTTTCTATTTCGCGTCATAAAAATGGCTATAAATAATAACAATTAAAAAAAAAAAAAGTTTATTGAACTGGGACCTTGAGCGAGACGCAATGGAAATGAATTTATCAGATGCGATAAATTTAAAATATCGCGATACTTTGGGGGGTTGATTGAATTGAAGCGAAGCGGTTACTTTTTCTTTTGGATAAAAAAATAATTTATACTAATAATAATATCAACAAATAATACAATTAGTATTATTTATTTTCGTGTCTGTACCGTCGCAAGATTGTTAAGGATAAAATCTTAGACACACACTGGAGTAGGTATTTGCTGCTACTCGTTTGCATCTCATGCCACGGGCTAGCTTAAGAACTCGTGGTTGTTTCCACTGGCGAGTACCTTGTATTAATGGAGACGATGTTGTGGTAGTGAACGAGAGAACGTACACGGGTTCACTGGACAACTTTGCTTATGGCTGACACGTGTCGCTTATTTTCTGCTGGTGATTCCGGAGAAACGAATGAGCAACGGTGCCGTTTTGTGTTCCATCCATCCATCTACTGCTTTGTAGGAAGAATACTCATTGGTGACTGACCGGTGACAACCCCCCCACCATTTTTTTGCGATTTGACAACAAATTACATCAACATCTCATCGTGTTCCTTCAAATATATAGATACATAATAGTAATATTGACATTTTCAATCTATTTATTATTTAGCATATTCTATTATCCTTATTATGTTTGGAAATTTATTTAAGGGAGAAAATAAAATTTATCTTTCTTCATTTATTTTACTCTTTTTGTTTGTGTAAAGAAAAAAAGAAGAAAAATAAATTTTTAATATAGAAATATCAAAAATATAAATATAAATTCATCATAAATAGTAAAATTATTTCGCTTAATAATCATATTTTTTCTCCATTTTCAGAAAAAATAAAAAAATAAAAATTATTTTTATTTTTTTATTTTCTTTTCATTTCCTAATAATGAAAAGTTAAAATCTTTTTTTATTTTTCACTCATATTTTCCTTCCTCTTTTATTTGACCTCATTCCAAACATAGATTTACTTGTTTATTTGGATTTTTAATTTAGACCTGCATTTAGAAGAAAGAAATCATATCCAAATATGAATTTTAGTGCACATTATATTTTTATAGTAATTATATCAATATTATGTTAATTTAAGGATTTTATACATATTCAATGAATTTATTTGATCATTATATGTTAAGGCATCAAAATGTATGCATCATATTCAACCATTTTCCTCTCAAGTAATTTTTTTTCCCCAAAATCATTTCCAAAATAATATATAATTACGTTTCAAGTTTATAAATTGCTTGTATTAATGGGTTTCTTACCTTGAGGAGAATGGAGCCAAGAAGTTGAGGACCAATTCACATTTAGTTTACGTATCATGATTCATGGCTTCGAATTATCCTTAATCAAAATATTATTCATATCCCTCTTTTTATACTACTTCAGTTTTCATATGGCATTCCAATGGCACATTTTTGTTCTCTTACATTTATATGAAACAAAATAAAATATTTTTTAAACACAGAAAGGACTCATTTTGAATCGAAAATAGAAAACAGAATAGATTATGTTTCCACCAGCATGACAATATCCAAATAGTTGTCAAAGAAAAAAAAAAAAAAGATACCCAAAATCTTGAAAATTGAGCAGTTGATTGTCAACCTTGACATCGTGCTCCTTCTTTCATTTCCCCTAAAGAAAGGATACAGAAAGAGTTACCCTAAAAAATATGCAATTGACTTAATTCAGTCATTAATTTGGGCAACTTAAATGGCTATTTTCATTTTGCTCTGGCAAGCAAGGAACCATGACCCATTTGCAGCCAGTTTGACTTAAAGAGCCATTAATTATAAGAGATTTCATTAAAAAAATGAAGCTAACAATGTATCATGGAAGACGCCCGCAGCAGTGTAATTAGGGCTGCATTCCAAACAGACTGCATTAAATTTACTGGATCAATTGCTAGTGTATAATTCAATTCAATTTCTTTGGACACAGTTTCCGAGTTTAATTCTGTAGTCCTATGCATCAAAGCTGAAAGACAACATGGTTGCCATTTGACAAACCAACCATTGTCAGGGGTAGCAGCTGAAAATCACAAAATTCCATTTATACACATCCCATACATGAAGCAAAAACACTTTCAAAATCAAATTTCAGAGATTTCTAATGGAATGCTGATAATTAGAGTTGAATAACGTCTTACCTCACTGTACAAATCCAACAATCAGTCCATCAGCAGTCATTGTCTTTATACAACTTGGTATCTCCAGATATTGTCTTTGGACTGACATCGCTTCTTGGTGACTCTTCCTTGCTGCACATTGATGTTGTACTACTACCCTCATAGTTACACTCACCAAGCATTGAAGTTTGACAGGGCACAGAAACTTCAAGCGACTCCACATGGTCGGTACTACTATCTCTTTCTGAAGTTTCAGGTTCCACATTTCCAGACGCAGAAGTTTCATGAGAGTCCATGTGTGCCAATTTTTCAGCACCATGAACATCAGTATCTACAGGACCCTTGGAGGCAGATGGAAAATTTTCTCTGCCCAAAAGGTTACTGCCTGAGGTACCACTAGATGTCACCCACATAAACTGTAAATTGTGGCCTTGCCAGCATTTACCATTTAAAAATGCCCTCTCAGCTGAATGGCGAGTTGTGAAAGTGACACGGACTGAACAGTTTTTTGGAAGCTCTGACACATCACCATCATTATTACATGCTTCAATGTCTTCTAATTCAACGGTAGAAAGATCACCATACGATGAAAAGTATTCCTTCAAGACATCAACCTAGAAGACAATGAAACATCAGTTTCGCTTTCATTAACCACACCACATATAAGCAGCATAACAGACTAAACTTCAACAATTGATCATGAAAAATGAAAAAGAAAATGAAATCCTCCCCGGGTGCATCATATTTCACACAATCGATTATATATATATATATATAGGGACGCACACATGTGCACAGAGACATAAATAGAGAGATTTACATTTACCAAACCAGGTGGTACAGGTGGGATAATTCTAAATGCCGTAGGCCGGTTATCCAACTTGTATCTATTCATCACAAAGGGAGCCCCTGCAGGTGCCATTGGACGAATTGGTTGCTTTAACTCATGCTGCACTATTGTTTTTGTTTTGGGACTGGATGACATGACATTTTCCACTGATTTAGTCTTATCCATCATCATCTCAGAATGTGGAGATGGCACACTGGCAACAAAATCAGAGGATCTTGGAGTAGTAGCTTTGGTACCATCACTCAGTATTCCTATTTTATATTTCTTAGCAGAAGGTTCAGCTGCTACTTCACCCTTGACTACTGTAGCCTGCTCAATGCAAAATTTGCAACAGTTAGAAATCTATAATATGAAGTATATCTTTTTGTTGGCACAAGGATTTACAATAAACAAATTCTATCATTTTATGACAACATTAATGTTAATTATTAATAACACAATTTATTTCATGTTTCTAAAAGGGTAGAGACATGCAATGTATTCTTTACATCTCATAAAAACACTCAGAAAAAACTGAGATTGCCTATAAGCTCCAAGACTAATGCATACATAGAATAGAACCTAAGAAGTTCATTGCATTGTTGGCTTCATATTTAGGAACTAGAAATTGATATGATATCAATAGAAATCAAACACAACAAAATTTTTTTTAAAAATAATAGACTTATGATTATGATCACATTACTTAAGTCAAGTCAACTCAATTAAACCTTAATTGCATGATGGTTGGGATCGGCCATATGAATCCATTTCTTATATTCTACCCAAATTAGGCTATAGTAAGGCCTCTAGATTCTTCGTCACTACTTTCGTCCGTGTCATTTTCAATCTAACCTACCTTCCCTTTCTAAACTCCTATCAATCAGTGTGTTCAACCTTCTGTGATGGAGTGATTACATTAAACAGAAAAATTCAGCAAGAAATATACACTTAAAAATGATGTCTACAGCCATCTCAAAAATGATTTTCAGTCCTATATGAATAAGTGCTAATAGTGTTGCAGATAGATTAACAAAACAAGCACTGCAAAGAAAACATGATTTTATTGCTTGTTTTAGAATTGGGGAAGGTGGTGTTCTCCCAGAAGATATCAAAGATCGTATTATATCTGTAGGTATCACCTAAAGGCATTTTTTAAGAGCAACCTATGCACACTGCTACAAGCTGTTGAAGCAATTGATAAAATAGTCTTTCAAACTAAACAAAAAAAAAAAGAGGAGGAAACATATATTTGGAAATAAAATTCAAACATTATTACTTGTTTTTCAAGTTTGTCCAACTGGCGCCTGAAGTCATTTCGCTTCCGGTCCAGCAGCTCTTGCTTCTTTCGGAGTTCCTCCTTCAATTGTTCTAACTCTAGCTTCTTCTGCAAAGGCGGTGGAACCTTGGGACCATTTGTGATAGGCTTAGAATGATCAGAGGGAGGCAGAGACACATCAGATGGAGGGGCCATTGTACCCTTAGCAGAAAATTGAAGATGGTCTTTTCCTGTATTACCAGCAGAAGTTTGAGGTGGAACTGAAGCAGCTGGCACAACACCAGGAGTTACAGATACACTAATGCTACCGCTTATGCTGTCATCAGGTATGCTGTCACGATTAGCCCACCATAGCCTGATAAAACGGTTGCCCATTACAGCATCAGGTGCCCTAAGTGCAGCTTCGGCCTCCTCCCTTTTTGAGAACTGAACAAAAGCTCGTTCACTATTTGATGGAATATAAATGTCAATAACCTCTCCAAACTTTAGAAAATGAGAAAGAAGTGCATCCCTCTTATTATTTTTCTGCGGAATACCACTGACAAATAGTGTGCGCAGGGCCTTTTGAGATGATTTCCTCATATTACGCATGGCATCACGCTGTGTCTTGGCTGATGAATCCACAGTAGTAGGACCAGCATCATCAGCAATCGTCCACTTCCCTTGACGAGAAGTACCTTGAATATTGAGTGATGCATCTTGATCTTCCTTAATTTCATTCTCCAATCTATTCTTCATACTACCAACTCTACCCCAAACTGATGAACTTGTGCTCTGTGAACCAACAGGTACTCCAGTGCTTCCAATTGCAGATTCATGGTCAACACTATCACGTAACCTGGCATGATGACGGTCAGAAGCATCGATGCTCATAAAGGATTCTGTTTCATCATTTTTGGATAAAGGTAGTGCTAAGAGTGCATTTGATGTTTCAGGACCGTTGTTATTCCAAAGTGGCTGATCTGGATCATACAAGTCTGCTCCACTCACGCTAGCAGAGCCAGAATATGCACCATTCATACCGGTAACGTCGTCAACCATTCCAGGCTTGCTACTTCTGCTATGTAGTCCTTTACTATTCATCAATGTGGCAAAAGGAGCACTAACTGATGGTAGAGCCCCAGGTCCAGCAGGTGTTCCCACTAGTGGAGCATTTGGAAGTGAAACAGGGAGATTGAACTGTGAAAGGCTCTGGAGATTGCCAAACAAAAAATTACAGACGGAAAATTAAATATAAGCCAAGAAGAAGAACCAACATTATTTATATGGTAATGTTAATGCACTATCAGATCTCAGAAGAATTCAAGCACAGTAATTCCACCAACAGTGCATAATCCGTCTGTGCACACATGTACACATGCATTTATTTCTATAAGCAATGAAAATAACATGTAATCCCAAAATTATATTATAACTACACAAGGATATTGGTGACCTAAATGTGTAGGATCCATCACCCTACAGATTTTCCATCGCGTTAGTCATCTCAAGGTAAGGAGATAGAGATATCTTTTCTATAGTCCATTGGGAACCGCATTACAAAATTGCACCAACATAGACCCAAGATAACTTCATCATAAAGCCATATAAGTGTTTAGACAGGTATGCAAATAAGATTGATAAAATATATAAATAAAAAGCATTTCAATCAAATTTCTGGATCAATAGTCCAGATAAAACCTGCAACCAACATTAAGAGCCCTGGAATTAAGGTCAAACATATTATTGACACAAAAATGATCCACAGTTCAATATAGGTCCCATAGATGAACTAGCAAAGAAAATTATAAACAAAATTCAGTCAAAAAAAGAGGACAAGCTGGACATTAAGTGCAAGGTTCAGTCCTCTATCCTGGATGAGATGTTATGTCAGATCATCGATATCTACAAACATAACACGTGAGAAAACACATACCTGAACATCTTCAACAACAATACGATTGACACCATGCTCCATGGGGCACATGTCACCGCTTAGACAAAATCCACGCTCCTCAAAGTCTCTGCACCGTTGGCGAGGAATGCCTATGTTCAATGAAGAATTAACTGCCGGTCTAAGTGTTCCTTGCAAACCAATGGGATGGAGGGCGTCAAGGCCACCATTGGCTATTCCAGGAATCAATCCAAATGCATTCCAGGATGCACTATGTGTATTTGAAACATTTGGCAGCACACTTCCTGCAAAGAGATTAGGAGTAATGGACCCCTGCGGAACCCTTTGAGAAGTAATATCAAGTGAGCTGAACCTAGAGTCACGCTGGTTCCAAGAACCAGAATCCCTTCCACGTCCCCTACCAGGACCATGATCTCCAGAAAATGTTTGATTCGGCCTGATTCTTTGATTCAAATCCATAGTCACTCGAGGAAATGATGCCATGCCAGGGCGTCTCTTTTCAAACTTTGTAGTGAATTCTTTCTCTAGATGAGCATTGCTATAGTTTTTCCAGGTTTCGATACCCTGAGATTCATTTTCCCTGAATGGTTTGTTCCGCTTCCTGTATGACCTTGTAAAAACTGGTTCCAGAGAATCTCTCTCCAATGATTGAGAGCGTGTGTCCCTTCTACGGTGCTTATGATTGCGATCATCATCATCCTCATCACTGATTTCCTTCTCCTCAGGATCACTAGCACAATCGGAAGGAGAAAGACCTCCTGGCTTCAGTGATGACACCTTGAGTTCCATCTATAACTCTTAATGCAAAGAAGCAATTGCTTGTGTTGTGTAACGTCGGAAATTCTTTCAATATCTGGCAATCAAATAACCTTGATCCCCTGGAATTGGAGGACCAATAATCAGGGACAAGAACTTATCGTAACATCACATACAAAAAACATGTCTTTCACAGCATTCAAAAAAGGGGGAAAAAAATCTGTTGTCATTGACTTGTTTAAATCAGTGTGATCACATCAGGTTATAAGTATTTGCATTACCATTTGGGAAACACTGCTGAAAAATGTAAAATTCAGTTTAAATAACCTAACCATAATGGACAATAGGATATATAGTCATCATCAAATTGCAACATCATGTATGCTTAACACAGAAATACTAAAAACAGCAAATTCACAAGCCCAAGTAGACAAAGAAAATATCTGAGACGCATATGCACTAGCTTGAAAAATGCAGGGATAACAAAAAAGTCTAAATTTCTCATAGATAGTTTAAAACTTAGATGCCCCCAAAACAAGTTTCTAGGAGACTCCACATGAAGACCAGCAACAATAGTACAGGCTAAGCTCTCAGTGGTCACAATCTCATGTGCCAGCTAATCTGGTGTTAAGTGCTGCTTTCAGAAAATAAGCATTTAATGATTAATTTGTTCTTGAAAACATAGCCCTAAAATTTAGCAAGACAAATCATCCAAACACAACTGAGATGAGGCCAAGTTGACTTTGAGATTTTCCTTTTTTTTTCGCTAAGGTATACATGACTTGCATTTCTAACAGTTGTGGACCTTTCTTTCACAATTTCCAAGACAGTAAAACTTCAGCTTCATTTGGAATTCTTGCAGTTTTCTTTCTTTTCGGTTGGTTAGCTGCAAATAGAAACTGCAAACAGTTTTTGAGTGTCAGTTTCAACTTCCTTTCTTTTCTTCCTCTTTCTCCCATGGAAACCAAGCAACACGTCTACAGTTTACAGCCTTGAAAATCAGAATCCATTCCATATGGATTTGTAATCATCAACAGCTAATTTAAACATTACCAGGAGAACTACTAGAAAGATAACTCATGAGGCAATTGAGAACGAGGATAAGAGGGGAAAAATAGACCTTGCCCAATCCAACGTTGAGGACTTAACAAAAATTAGTCCAACATATGCTTAGTGAGTTAGTGAACAAAGATGATATTTTGATTTAACTACTATTTCAAATACGAATAAATATCAATTATTGTAGTAGTAAAGGCATGTTTTAGTGGCAACCCAGATAACATAGTCACATAGTTTTAATCACAGAACTGTAATTATGCATTAGGATGATACATAATACTAAACCTCGAGCAAAAGTAAGACCCAGATATCCCCATAAAAAGGAAAAAAAAAAATCTTGAACAAGGTTTTGTTGAAAGTAAGAGAGATAATAAAAGCAATTTTGATGATAATAGTCTTCATGTCGCCCACGACAACAGCCACAGGATATCCATAACAATTTGAATTTTCAAACTCTGACCACTAGCTACGGCTACAACCTACCATCCATATCCATTCATAGCAGGCCTTACTCCAATAGAAATCAAACAGACCTATTAACAACACAATCCCATCCTCCCAAAGACCAAACTCCACTGCCATAATGACCATAATTCTCAATTCAAAAACCTAGAGCAAAGCACGACCGAGAAACCAGGGGGTGGGGGGGAAGAAAAAACTATGGTGCAACACTTGGGCCTAGGCTCAGCAGTTACCAGCTAAGTGCAAGTGAGTGCTTGACAAAATCAAGAACATTGATGGGAGACTACAAAGGACGACATGACAGCAACAGAATGCCATTCCTAATTCTATCTGCCAACTTACAAACCCAGCCTCTCCCAACTAGGACTATTAAATTAGGTTGACCCAAATGATTCAGCCTAATTCTTTGGGACCAAGCAGAGCTTGAGCTAAATATTTTAGCCCGAACTTTAGTCAGGCAGAGCTTGGACTGTGGTAAGCTCAGCTCAAATTAGCTCAGCCCAACTCAAATATATATAAAATCATCATCGTATATACGAAATATACTTTAGTGATCATTTTTTCAAAGCAAGACTTGCATTTCATTATTTGATTCTATATCTTCTCCTATTTGGACCGTTTTTTTTTTAATAAACTTTTTTTGATATTTTAGCTTGGAAATATTATGCAAATATGTCTTTATAAGTTCTATTTTATATTTTGACAAGGGTGGAAGCATGGTACATATTTTATTATTCAATTTTCATTAATAATACTTGTAGTTTACTAAAAAAGCAGAAAAAAAATTTTCAAAAAATTGAGACTAGTCTGGACTCAGCCCAATGCTCAGAAATCCATTATGGGCTGGGCTTGAACTGAATTTTTCAGATTGGATCAGGCGGAGCTCAGGATATAAAATGTGGGCTGAGATTGAGATTGCCCTTATCCTGGTTCAGCTTGGCCCGTTTGCAGTCCTAGTTCCAGCATGTTTCTTCGTGCAACAAAGAAATTCATTCCATCTTCAAATAATGACTATTTGAAATGGTATGTAATCATCATAAAGAGGTAACTAAGGGCCTGTATGGAAATGGGTTAATGGGGATTAAAGGATGGAATGAAAATATGTGCAAATAATTAATATTGTTTGGGAGTACAATTTTAACAGGAAGGAAAGTTAATGGAAATTAATTCGTTGCATCCTTTAACCTCCTAAACCTACTTTTCTTTATCCTCCAATTTGAGGGATAGACAATGAAATGGCAAAAGAGTTAAAAATAAAATATTTTATAAGACAAATATAACCTTGAAGTATTTTGATAATTATTAAATACTCTACGACAATATTTTATATCTTAGATATAATTGTCAATTTAATATTTTTTTAATTAACTCTCCTCTCACATTTTAAAACTTCCAAACAAGATTAATGTTATTGTTTCATTTAACTCCATATTATTTTTCTAAAACTCTCAAACAATGTAAGGGTAATTAACATTTCATTACTTTCAATTCCATTCCATTACTTCACCCTAATTAACCTATTTTCCATCACCTCCAAAACCCTCAAGCAAAGCCTTAAAAAGTAAAATCACATATGCTAAAAATGTAATGCAAAGCCAAGTAATTTAAAATTGTTTTACAGCACATTCAAGGTGGATTGGCAGGTCATAGAACTTGAGCTAAATTTACCTTATCCTAGGTAGGGTAGGTAATTCTCCATATTAATGGACCAAATTATCATCTATATATAGGATTTTTTGTTCAAGATTGATGCTGAGCTTTAGGATGGAGTTTAGGGGGACTTAAAAATTTGAAGTGGAGATAGGGAGGGGAAGAGATGTGATGATGATGAAATTATCATATAATAATAGATTATCAAGGCTTTATATGCTATAAATGGTTTTTGGAAAGGCTTTGAGAAGAAGGAACATTCCCATCATATACTTTGTTTCTTCCCCTCCACATTCTCAAACCCAATTGAAACAAACCAGAACAGCAATAACAAATCCTAAGCTTATCTTCTTCATCTGTCCTTATCCTTATTCTCCAAGCAATATAAAAGCACATCTATGAGACCATGATCAAATGTAAAAGCACAAACATATAAAAAATTAAAGATTAATCATACAATTCTCGCCCCCACAATTAACTAATTCAATTGAACTTGAAATCATTTGCCTACATCTACGAGACCATGATCAAATGAAACAAACGAAATTGCATTTTGAAACCGATGAGCTTTGAGTTTAAATTGCTTCAAGCTGAATAGAGATCATAAAGGTACTATGACCTTGGTGTGAGATGGAAGAACTATAAAGATAACTGTAAAATGGCATACCAAAAACTGGATAAAATAGAATGGACATTAATAAAGAGCAATTAAGAGATTATAACTAGATGAACTAAAGTTAAACAGTCTCCAAATTGAAACTGGTTGCCAAGCTTGGAGCCACTCAACAAAATATCTGATAGATATATCACATGAAATGCATATATTGATCACTTCCTGAAGAGCTCATCCAAATACATTTCCAATTGGTCGTAAAACAATCCTTAAGGTAAAATAAACACTTTTGAGATATGCAAGGGAATCAAAAATATCTTTAGCACCCCATTTCTAGAAAGGATGCCTGCTTAGATGCATTATCTTCTCAAAAAAATGTTCTGTGATAGATAGAAAATTTTAATTTGCAACAAACACGGTTATGGATTGTGGAAATTTAAGTAATACTGGAAACCTACACAAATGCTGTAAATTAAAAGAGACATATGAATTGACATAGGAATAAGACAAGTTTCCACTGCAAAAGACTTGTCAACATGTAATATCAAGACAAAAAGCTAGTTGCATACTATCAAAAAACCCCTCTGATTGTATATTCATCATGAGTAAGAATAAGCTGCAGTTTGATATACATTTGGTAGTCATAGTCCAAACATTAGCAACGTTATCCTTGTATAAGAATCTCTCTTAAAATGCCTCTCTATCCTCTATATCCTGGTAAAAGTCATCATTTTAATGACCAATCACTATCTTACAACTTCCTATATAAGTCATGGATTTCAGACTTAAAGAAAAGGAACCAGAAACATGCAAACAAAATATTTACAACCTTTGAAGTGCAAAGAGGGATAATAAATTCCCACAAATGGCTTAAATGATCTAAATGGCACTCAACCAGGACTTCTACCCTCAGCCCAAAATTTCTCTGTAACTAGTATCATCTACTATTCACCAATCATAAACTAATAGAATCCCCATTAAAAAGCACAGTCATCAATCAAATTCCTAGAAAGTCATAACAAGCTACTATGCTGTTGTGTAAATAGAGCATGAAGCCTATAACTCCAATGTACATCTCCAAGCAACAAAATCCGGAGAAATTGTTTAGTTTTTCGCCATTTGCATCACTAGCTGATCTCTTTTCATCACTTTGCATCCTTTTGAATTAGCATTTCTTTATTCTCCACAGGAAATGACCAAATGCTGTATGATCAACTCAACAAAGCCCAAGGTCAATCTAGTTGAATTATCTAGGATCTTTTTGTTCAACTCCAGTCAATTCAAGACTACGTCTAACAGAGTATTCTACATCTAATACAACTTAATACACTATAAAAGATGATTTTTTTTTTTCTATGATAGGTGCAAGAACACAGAAAAAACTACTAAAACATGTACAATCAGACAAACCATCTTCAAAACGGCTAACAGCCAAAATGAATTCCAGAAGTACAAAGAATCATCTATGATCAAAGGTCAGCTCACGCACCAAATGGACAGACAAGCACAAAAACACAGCAAATGTCAAAACAAATTGTGTCAGACTAATGTATCAGATACTACTTCATTACCCACACCCTTAACATCTTTTGGCATAGTTGGCACATACAATTTAAAAACGTTAAGAAATGTAATAAAAAAGGTAAGGAACTATTTATCACAGTGTCATAGTCAAAATCCAACATTCAAACATCACCATAACAACCAAGAATACTAAAACAGAAATTTTTTTTAAAAAAAATTCCATGAGCAAAAAGTAATTCACTATAAGAAGCTCTATAGCAATTAATACACAAACACAAGGCACTACAACAGAATAATAATAAGCACAGTTTTTAACAACAAAAACAATCTCTGGTGCACCGTTAAACACTTACATATACAGCAGCAACAGCATAAAAGGACATATCCCAACAGCTTCACAATGCAATTTTAGAAGTGAATTCACTCTCTATCTCTCACAAAAAATTCACTATCTATCTCTCACAAAGCTAATTTGATTACCAGATCTCATTAACTAAAATGTGCTCAAATACAATGCATTTAACCCAAAAATGCACATAGCATATGAAAGCAATTCAGGTGTAATAAAAAGAACACATATAACAGCTCAATTACCAACATTCCAATAAGACAAACTAAGCTACTGGCAAAACCCTAATTAAACAATAATCCACAAAAGAGCTATATACACCATACTATACACACACTATTAACATTAAAGCGTCTATCACATATAAATAGCTAAATGTTAAAACAGAAATGTTATGCAGCAAAATAACCATAACAAAACATATTACAACAAAATAGAATCGTATAAGCTGCTATAATAACACAATTAAAAACGACAAAGAAAGGGAAATTTTATATATCTCTCACCGTAAATTGGGGAAGGATTGGGCGGTTAAAGTAAGAACAGATTAGGAATCGATAGCAGGTGGAGGTGGCGCAATGGAGGAAAGAGCAACAAGGCGGCCGTAGAAGGGCATTTCGGAAAGAAGGAAGGATGGTATATAAAGGGGGAAAATCGAGGGTGGGATTGTTGAGAAAGAAAGGGAGAGTGGGTTTTGTGGAGAGTGAGCTATTTGTTTGGTTTTTTGGGAGGAAAGGGGTTTGATTCAATTCAAGGCTGTTTTTGTGTAGAGAGAGAGAGAGACAGAGAAGGCGCAGAGAAGAAGATGTTGAGAGACGATGGCTTGTGTGTGTGGGTACTTAAATGGAATAAATGAAATGATATGAGGACGAAAACGAGAACGTGAAATTATGTCACCGTTCACAACTTCTTTGATAATCCCTCTTCTATGCGCCTTCTAGCATACGTCTTGTATGGGGTTTAAAAAGAATCGTAGTTAGTAGTGAGGGTGCTCAGGATCCGGTTATCATCGATTATTTGAAATTCAGCTCTGAGCGATTATTTAAAATTATCTGAAATTAGATCGAAAATCGATTATTTGATAAAAAAGAATGAGTTTCATCCTAAATTGAATTGATTCTCGACTCAGTCTGATGCAAATATTCGAAATTCATAGGTCAATCTTGTTTAATTCGAATAATCGGATATTTTGAATCTTTTTTTAAAATTAAATTTATAAAAAATAGTATTTATATATATATATCATGAATAATGATTTGGTTTGTTATAGTTTAGCTTTGATTGTTTCAATTATTCAAAATGGATAAAAATTAATAACCGATATCATCCTGAATTATTCTTTCGACTTGGTTATTGTTCTGTTATTTTTAGTTCATTTTAATTTTAGATATTTTTTGTATGGTTAATCGGTTCGGTTCGATATGTCCCGGATTCATGCTCACTCCTAGTTAATAGTTATAAAAATAATAATAAAGGTGTAATAATTAAAAGTGTAAAAAATGAGAATAAAATATTATAGAATAACAATTTTACTATATTTGATACTATTAAAAAAATATTTTATTGATACTATAATTATTTATATTTATATTCAGTTAATATTATTTAATAATATTAATAATGATATGGTAATTATAATTATTTTCATAATAATATTTTGATACTATTGTAATTATTATATTATTATAATATTTATTTATTATAAATAATTACTATATTAGTAATATTTTTTATTAGTATATTAATGCCACTTTATAATAATAATATTCCATTAATATTTTAATATATTAGTAATAATTACTATATTAATAAAATTATATGATATTAATATTACTATTTAATAATATTTAAATTAATAATTATTTTATATTATTAATAAATATTACAAAGGTATCTTGTGGTTTGAGCTTTTGCACTTAGCGAATTGTGAAATTTGTTTTGACAACATAATATCTTGTAATTAATGTTGTTAACAAAATTTGTCTAATATATAAATTCCATCCTTTTTTTTATGTCTTTGTTAACTTGTTTTTTAATATTTTTTGCATATGATGTTACATGTTAGACACAACTTTTCATAAAAATAAAAATTCATAATTCATAAATTAAAACCCTAATTTTGTTTATAATCTTGCCAAAATTCAATTTTTAACAATTCTATAAAGTTTTTATCAATTGAAATCCATAACTAGCAACTATTAGTGTCTTTCATTGTTGTTGAAAGAATTCTATAAAGTAGTGCTAGTTGCTAGACTTAACGGTATAAAGCAGTGCTAGTTGCTAGACTTAACGGTATAAAGCAGTGCTAGTTGCTAGACTAAGCGGCACGTGCTCAAATGCGCTCTTAAAAACTCTAATCAGTCTCAATTCCAAGTAAAGTTTTGTTTTTTTTACTGTGAGTATGTTTGTTTTCTCTAATTATGGTTATGCATTTTACTTTTTGTGTCAATATTGATTTTGTATGGTTGAATTGAAGGCTAATATAGTTAATGGGTTTGATCTCGTTTTTCGTTTTATTTGTTGTGGATTTTATTTTATATAGTTGAATTTTGAGCTACTAGTTGATGGATTTGATTTTGTTTTTCTTTTTGGTAGTTCGTTGTAATGGTTATGAAATTTTATTTAAGGATTTTGGATTTTTTCTAAGCAAAAGGAGAAAGTACTTTTCATTGAAAGAATGTGCAATTTCTATTGTTGTGGCGTTTGAGTTGGTTAAAGGAGTTCCTTCATTTTAATTGGTGCAATAATGCATATGCAATTGTTAGTTCTTCACTACTTGATCTTTTTGCATTGATACCTTATTCAACCATCAAGGATCCAGGAGAATTGTTAAGATATGATCTTCCTATTGATAATAAAGATATAAGGAAAGTACAAAAACCGCTTGAAAATCTCACTTAAAGTCTCAAGGTTACAAGAGTCAAGTAGTTTGGATAAAAACTTTATGAAATTATCAAAAATTGAATTTTGAAGGAATTATAAACAAAATTAGGGTTTTTAGTTTATGAATTTAAAAATTTTTTTATGGAAAGACATGTTTGACATGTAAAATGGCATTATGACATAAGTAAACAAATATTAAAAATTAATTAATGGCGACATATTAAAAAATGGACAGAATTTGCATTAGCAAACTTTGGTAATGATGTTAATTACATGACATCGCATTGTCAAAAAAAACTCCACAACCCCCGAATTGCAAAAAACTCAAATCACATGGTACTTTTATGTAAATTCCTCTAAATATTATACTAATAATATTTATTTATTTCTTATGATAATTAACTTTATATTATTTATATTAATGCTAATATAATATAAGAAATACATTTTTTTTAATTCTCATCATCCTTTCACCTCATTTAGTATATGGGAGAAATAATTTAATAAACATGCACTAAAAGAGGGTTAAATGCTAAGAAGTTAACAATTAACCTTTGGATAAATTTTGTACTAAACGATGTGAAAGAAAATTAACAATTAACCCTCTTAACAGTTAACTTTCATTAACCCCTTTACCAAATATAACCTAAAATATGTTGCACATACGTAGAGTGTCATTTGCTTGGTTGTTCAGGCTTAAACACTCCCTAGGGACCATCAAAACATTAAACTTCAGCATATTAACAATATTACAATAATTGCAAAAAAACACAAAAAGTATCTAGCTTAAGATCAATGGCTAGCTTAAGCATAATAAACCTTGAACAGGGCTGCTAGATGGCTGGCCAATGAGTTGAGCAAGGGTAGTCTTCCCTTTGCTTGGTTCTTTCGTATTCTTGATTCTCTTATTAATATTTTGAATAGTGAAGTCTCTTAAGGCTTCTTTGACCCCAAACAAAAAAAAACTCATAGTATGACTTAAAAGAAAAAAGATTGAAAAGGTATTATGTAATTTTGCGCTTGTTAAATAATGAAACTATGATTTAATTTATGATATTTTAATATTCTATAATATATATTTGATACTTAATTACTAAAATTCAGAAGACATAACACACTAACAAAAAAAGTGGATCATACTTTTTAATAATTAATTAGTTAGATGTGAACACCACAACAGAATATTTTTATTTGAGTGCTGCAAAAAATAATATTTTTATTAGATGTTATATTTTTAAAATGATCTTTTTTAGAATATAGACATCGTAAATAGTAGAAGTAATAGCGTATATTTTATACTTTATTTTTATAATTTTGTGCGTGGAAAAATATTTGTTTTAAATTGTGTAGTTACATGATTAATTTATTATGGTTTAAGTTTGGATTACAATATTTAGAAAAAATATAATAAAAAATGTTTATGGTAAAAATTGTGATTGCTTTTCGTACAATACGTAGAAATTACCAATAAAATCTTATAGTTAGTTTTTTTAAATTTTATTCTATTCTTTAATAAAATATATTAAATTTTTTATTTACTTACAATGTTATCCTTCATTACAACTCCGTCTCTTGATAATCAGAATTTGCACACGTGACAAAGAAAAATATTTTTGAGTTATGGTGTATCATATTAGCAATAGTGGTGAGGTAGCAAAGGAAGGAATAGTGGTGAGGATAAATTTCAACTTATTAGAGTGAGAGATTTACAGCATATGAAAATCATTTGTTTTGGTTATAAGATTTACAGCACTTTTTAATATACAAAAACTTACCATAATTTAAATAGTTAGAGGAATAATTGATTTTAATACTTAGAGTAACTAATCAAGACTTAGATTATTAATATAAAAACAAGATTAACATAAAAAAAAAAAAAAAAAAAAAAAGCATTTCACTCATCAGTACTAAAATTGTCATCAAAATGATGAGATTATAAATTTAGTCTTTAATCGAAGTTTGATTATCCAAAAAAATAATTTATTTTTTAGAATAACATTTTGTTTTTTATTTCTTAATATAACCATGCGATAGAGTATTGCATTGCAACTAGCTTTACTCGTTTGTATATATATATGAGCTAGGGAGAGCAGAATTTGTTAGGACAAGATATAATTTGCGGCAAATAACTTACTCAAAAAAGGGTATTATGTCCAAAATAACTTACTCAAAAAAGGTATTATATGACCAATAACTTGTTCAAAAAAGGATACACTGACATAATATATAGTTACATCTTTATTGCAATACCATTCTTATTTCAAGCTCCTAATATCTAATCTTCTTAATACCACTCTTATTTCAAGCTCCTAATATCTAAGGTAATGTTTAGTAGGATGTATTATCCGACCAAACATTACCTAAGTATCTAAAACATGTATTCAACAATTGACACAACAGATTGGATGGACCATGGTACTTGAAGAACAACCATGTCATCTTCATATGCAAATTCAACTTCTCTTCCATCAATCCTGCAACCTATTGGCTTCTCTGATGCAAACACCCTCATTTCTCCAGCACCCTTCACCCCGATTCGAACCAAGGTATCGGTATCATTGTAGGCCAAGGACTGGAGAGCACCGCCAGTGTTGAGCATGTTCACCAGGCCTATAGGAGCAAACTCAACTGATTTTCCTGATAAGTTGGTGACTGGAGAAACAGTGACGAGCTCATAATTGAATGGCTCTAGTGTTGTTTCCTTGTTCTCATCTGGCCGGGATCGGAATAGCTTCCTGGCTGAAGACAAGTACATGGCAAATACTTGGACTCCTTCAATGGAAATTGGGTTGTTGCCACTGTTCCATTCAATGTCATTAGGATTGATGTTAGCAGTCACCAGGTGAGAAAATCGAGAGGCACATTTGTTGCGTCTAGTCTCCCCGCACCATCCTTTTTCTTGGCAATTAAATGCACCAATAACTCCAGTAAACTGTTAAAAAGAAATAAAAGGGATGAGCTATGAGGCATAAACAAAAACATGGGACCCTGAAGTACTGCTGCGTTATGGGTTCATTTAGTTGAATAAATAAGCCCAAAGTGTTGTTCTAATATGGGCTTGATATTGATTTATGCTTTGTACCATTGAAAACAGACCTTGTTGATGTTCCAAATTTTGAGTATGGTCTTGCCATCATGGAGAGGATCTACAAAGAGGCAATCTCTGGTGGGAAGAGCATAACATTGGCATCGAAGAATTGAACCGTCCGGTAACACTAGACGCTTGAGCAATGGGAAGTTGTGCTTCCCAACCGAGTCACTAACATAAATTGGGCCTCCACAAATTGCTCTAGAAGCAGCATGGAACTCAGCACAAGGATGAGTAGACGGGAACATGTCCCAATCTGGGTGTATGAAATTGCCCATCCACAAGCTATTGTATGCGCAACGCACCATGTGGCAACCTTGGAACCAAAGTGCACCATTTGGATCACCAGACGGAACAGTGCACCAGAAATCATTACCTAGTTGCATCATGGAAGAATATGTGAATATTAGTTGGGCCCAATTCAAATGAAAGTTGCAGATGTGCTTTTATCTATAGGACTCCTTAGTTCCTTCCCAAGTTGTGGGCCTTTAAATCACTTTTTTGTTTTTTTGAGGGACCTCGAAGTAATATCATTAATTCAAAGTATCACAAGCTTTTACTTTAAGGGACTTTTTAAGTAAAATTTTAGATGGCATGTGGGATCTTAATTAGATATAGCCAGTAAAAACACGTACCAACACGACCAAGAGAAATGGCCTCTGTTCCAAGGAACATGAAATCGTTGCACTGCTCCATGCTAGCAATCACTCCATTTCCATTGAAATGCTTCCTCATTGAAGCTGTCAAGTCCTTGTAATATGCCTTGGCTAACTCTACTCTTCCTCCATAGTCTTCCCACAACATTTCTGGTGCCTACATATGATAAAAGAAAATCATATCAAAATACTGTTACCAAAATTTTTTAAACAAAATCCCAATTGACATTTATCTGCAGAAATCCAGAATCTAGTGATATACTTTTTTTTTTTTTTCCTTCTTTCATAATGAAAAGAAAGGAAAATATTTAAGAAGCTGCCATGATCAAGAGCACATCTATAGATGAGACAGATTTAATGAAAAGAATAACATCGGTGATAAAATACCAACCAAACAAGTCAAAATAACTAGATCAAGAGTCATAAAGAACTGATAATTCTACTAACTCTCTCTCTCTCTCTTTATATATATATATAAGAAAATAGCATTATATCTTACTTGAATGACATCCACCTTGACACCATCAATTCCAAGTTTCTGCAAATAAGAATGCAGAACCTCGTACATCGGATCAACCATCTCCGGCGGCACCAGCCCCACGCCATTATTCAAGATCTTATCCTCCATCGTCAACCCCAATCCAGGCGATACTGCTGGCTTTATAACCACTGTTTCCGGCATTCCGGGAACATTAAGCCTTAAACCACCCCAATACCCACAAAGTGCATGCCCCACATATACATAATCCACAGTGTTAAACTCCTCCTTAAGGTCCTTAATAAAGGCACCCATACCCTTATTATTATTATCAGAACCGGCAGCCAAACTCTTAGGACTCACATAGTCCTTAAAATTATGATTCTCTTGAAATTTCAATAGCTTGCAAGGCATTTGCTTACCGGCAACAGTGTGATTCATTCCTTCTTTAGTGATAGGGTCCTCATCATGACTGATGGATTGCCATCCATCATCAATTAAGACTAGACCAGGTGGGCAGCCACCATCAACAAGAGCCTTAACTCCTTCCCATATACCTTGAGGGTGCACATTAAGATTAAGTGCATCCCATGTGCACCAACCGAACTTGTCAACTATACCAGGAGGAGTCTTTTGCTCCATCAGCCGGAATGTACCAAGATGAACCTTAACCACCTTCATGGCCTGCTTCACCAACTCGAACGGATCATCTCCGGCGTGCATGTAAAGAACGCTCCTGAATTCTGCGGCGGACACTTTGGTAGACCCACTTTCGACGCAAAGGTCGATGTTATCATCCTCCCCGGACTGGAGGGATGCCCTGAATTGGCCTTCAAGAAGAGGGAGGAGGAGAATATAAGGGCGACCTTCAGACTTATCAAAAACAACCATTTGGGTTTCTTTTTGAAGATCCCGACCGTTTGAACCGACCCAGTGAGTTGCCCACCAGACTTTGAACCGGAAAATGCTCATGAACGGGATGTTCTTGAGTTTCCCAATGGGGAGAACGTGACTGTTCTTGGATTGGGTAGAATGGAAGCCAACAAATGATCCGGCAGGGGATAAAGAGGGAGTGTGTGTGATGTTATCAGGGACGTGGGAGAGGAAGACATGTCCATTGATGATGAAGTTATTTGATTGTTCAAGAGAGATGGAAGAGTGGTTTTTGTTATAGATTGGAACGCCTGAACTGGATTGGCATACGCTAGAAGCCATTGCAAAGAGGGTGGAGATGGTGAGGAGAAGAAGATAGAAATGAAAGGGTGAAGATGGTGAGGAGAAGAAGATGGGATGAAGTGTTATATATAGAGAGGCAGCAATGAATTACTAGTATGGGTTTTTGGTAAGTTGCAATTTGAAGGTTTTTGACGGAGACCAATATTTGGTTGGACACGTGTTGCCTGGTCGTTCAGTTGGTGATATAAAATGTTGAATTTTATGATTTGACAGTTACTTTACAGAACCTTATGTATGTGTACAATATAAAATAATTCATGTCTCATTAATTAACTGATAAGAGGGAAAAGGTTGGATGTTCATTAATCAGTTTATTATCCCATCGCTGTCCTTTGAAAATCCAAAAAGAGAGTTTTGCACTATCATGTGGGCCTGTTACAATTAAAAAATATATTCGATAGAATTTCCCTTTGGTTGATTGACTTCTAATGGCTTGCTCGTCTCGATTACTATACAATATTAACTTTGAGTTTTCAAAGAATTTTATTACCACGTCACTACGTAGTGGGTTCAATACATTTCGGAGATATTTATCTCCAATTTAACTTAAGTTTTATTGTGGGTTCAATACTTTTGACTCTGACAGGCTACAAATGGTATATAAATATAAAATTCTAAACTTATGAGATATTATGGAGCCACAAAAATTTTAAATATGGGCTAAAATTCAAAATGGGCTGGATTTTAAAAGAATGATTATAGTTAAAATGAGTTTTAGAACACATTTATATTATATAAATGAAAAAAAAAAAAAAAAACATATTTATCTCCAGCTACCATGAGGACCATGCAAAGAGACTTACTTTTCTAAATCAAGAAATGTCACCAAAAGAAGTTCTTCTCAGCCTAATTGATGAGCCCAAATTTATTTATCCAACTTGACACGAGCGAACCACTTGAAGTCTGAATTCAGAAGCCACAGCTAGAGATCTTAAATAAAGCTTTGCAGAGGAAAAACACTTTGACTCTTCCATAGCATTGGTTGAAAGTGAACTTTATTTATTCATTAGATATCCCTAAGATCTCGCTTGCTTGAAAAAGAAAAGTGAAAAAGCCAATTCGAACATTACATATTTTTTACAATAAATATTTTAAATGTCTTTTCAAAGTTCAATTTGGTTTTGAATATAATCTTTTCTTTACTTTTTTTCATGTATAATATATGATAAGTGGTTATTATAATATAATAAATTGTATTTCACAAATATTTATATATTTTATGTGTTTTATATTGAGTGAATTAAATTCATTATTGAAGACATTATAGGAATTTGATCTTTTTTTAATACATTTCTATATATGCTAACCAAATAAAATAAGACATTAATTCAAGAGAATTTCTTTTACAGTCTCATCACTATAAAATTTTACTAGATTAACAACAGAAATTTCTTTTGTTAGCTTAGAATAACGATGAGTTTATTTCGTTGGGTAAATTTTTAAATTCTTTACTATTTGTCAACATAAAAATTCTGTCATAACAATCTATCGCTAAATCGTCTTTATTTGGTCGGTGATCCATAGAAGTTTAGCAAAAATGTGAGGAAGAAACCATTGCAAAATTAATCATAAGTTTTTTTCTAAATAAGAAATTAAAAAACTCAACTGTCATACAAAAAATAAACTTTCTAAATAAGAAATTTAAAAAAATCTAAAAAGTAAAAGTTTTCTGAATAAGAAGTCAATATCATATAAAAAAATCTAAATAAAAATTTAGAAAATAAAAAAAGTGAAAATTCCAAACAAAAAACTTAGATTTAAATTAATTATATTGATTATTCAAAGTTTTGAGTATATAAAAATAAACAACTGTGTAGTAAATTGTTAAAAATTATTTCGTTTAAATTTAATAAATTTTTCAATATTTAAAGTATGAATCAATAAACAATCTTTTATTATAATTATTTCACATATTCATATATAATTTGCAATTGTCTATTAATTTAATTTTTTATTATAAAATATTTAACATTATTTATTTAATTGATTACTAAAAATTACTTCATTCATTTTTAATAAATTTTCTCTTCAATTATGTCATATAATTAAAGTTATGAATCAATAAATAATCTTTTATAACAATTAACTTCATACGTAATTATAAATTCAAAATTTTATTTTATTATTTTATTTACTTGATAGTGATTTTATTTATAAGATAATAACTAAATTTTAATTATTATAATATATTAAATTTTAATTATTTAACTAAATGTTGGGTGTTGTAGAATGAGCACAGTGGAGAAATAAAAATTTTCTACATGTAAAACCTATCAAAGATCCATGTGATTTAATTAAATCGAAATAAAGGATGCGAAAACCTACCAGTTTAAGTAAAGATCACAAGATCGTTGAAAGGTAGAGGGGGTTTACACCAATAATACCCAACATCGAGTTTGGAGTGTAAATTATTGGATTCAGACACTACTAGAATTATGAATGTTCTCTACAGGTACTACACGAACTAATACTCTCCCAAACGAGTAGTGTGCTAGCACCAAGGTTTCTTTCTCTCTAAAACATTTTTTGTAAAAGTTAACGCGAATGTTCTCTCTTTTTTAGAAAATCCTAAACACACATAGCTATATATATATATACCATTAAGATATTCATATCAATTTTATGTCTTAAAGATACATATGAGATAATATCCTATTTTCTTTTAAAAAAAGATATATTATCTCATATGTATCTTTAAGACATAGAATTGATATGAATATCTTAATGGTATATATATATATATATATATATAACGTGAATGTTCTCTCTTTTTTAGAAAATCCTAAACACACATAGCTATATATATATACCATTAAGATATTCATATCAATTCTATGTCTTAAAGATACATATGAGATAATATATCTTTTTCTAAAAAAAGATATATTATCTCATATGTATCTTTAAGACATAGAATTGATATGAATATCTTAATGGTGTATATATATATATATATATATATATATATATATATATATATATATAGAGAGAGAGAGAGAGAGAGAGAGAGAGAGAGAGTAGAAAATACCATTTCGTTTTGAGCATGTTCCAAGTGTGCAACCCTAAAGGTTTACATAATGTTGGCAGTGACTCAAAAATTTATTTATGGCTTGCAAGTTATAAATGGACTATAGCAAAATATTATGATTACCCAAATTATGTGAAAGTCAATAATTCAACCTAACCTATTTTACAAATAGTATTATAATCCTTTTGTCTGATTATGTCTCAATTGAACTTAAGTTATGGATCATGTCATCCTTATATGGTTCAACGATTTCTTGAACTCCAATTAGACTGATGTAAAATGACATTAATAACTTTTATTAATTCATATTCACATGACCATGCAATCTATTTAGTCTAACATATTGAAGGGCTCAGAGATATATTTCTTGTAAACATACAAGAGACAAATTTTTTCTCCGTCATTCATATTCCTCTATATAATTTACTTTATATCCAACATCATTCTGTAAGATCATCCGATTAAAGATAATATTAGACTGTATCAAAATATAAAGTTTATCATATTGAAATCTATGATAATTTTTTGTTTAAAGAAATAAGTTAATATTGTTGTATGAGAATCACCAATGACAGTTTATCTATGTGGTGTTCTCATAGTGGGTCAATCTAATATAATATTTCTTAAACATGTTGGACTTAATATTACATGTCCATGATTAGTAAAACATAGTTATCAATCAAAGCACATACTAATCTTAATTCATTACTATCCCAACAATAATGAACGACTGCTGTTTAAAATAAAATTCTTTATACCTAAACGTTCTACTATCAAGTCACATACTTGATGACATTAGATAGAATTAACTATTCATGAAATCTATAATTTAGTTATAAATAAAATATAAAAGAGATATTTAATAAAAATGCAACCATGACATCATTAAGAAAATTTTCATTACAATGATTAGGCTAGGGTACATAACTAACATTGATTAATTATTACTTAATAAAATAAATTTTAAATTTATTTTAAATTTATTATTATAATCATATCGTACAACGCGCAAGTTCATGATTAATTGTGTTTCAATTGTATATATAGTGAGAAGAACAAAAGAGGAATGGGTTTTGAAATATGGAAGGAGGGATGAATTAGTAGTAAGTTTTTGGTAGATTGTATTTGTAAGCTTGTTTTAGTGTAGAAAGTTTGAGAGGAAGCTTGTTTCCTATATAATCGAGACGATATTTTTTTTCTTTTTTAGAGAAATATCATTTTTATAGAAAAGGATGCCTAAGCTAAGAGTGTTTTATTAAAAACCTTTCAAGCAAAACCTAAAGAGAATAATCTTGGAAGGAATAAGAGTACACACCAAAGCAAGGGAAATAAGTGTGAAACCATATAAATGTTAAGTAATTTAGTCAATACAAGGTTATGAATCCATACCGAGGATTTGTCCTTAAGCAAAATTCGTTCATCATCTAGTCTCAACCCAAAATTGGCTAAAGAATGAGCAATGCCATTAGAAGTTCTTCAAATAGCAACAAATAACAAGAATAAACAGATTAGATAAGGAGTGAATATCAGCTAAAATAAAGGCATATTCCATAAAAAATCCTTCCTTTTTCATAAGAACCACACCATCAGCTGAATCAAACTCAACAATCATTTGTCAAAAGCCATACTCCAAAGCTACTCGTAGTCTTTCCCTTACTGCTAGCAACTCAACCATGATCATTAAAGGAACTATCTCCTTTTTTCTAGCAAAGGCAACCATTAAAGAACATTCAATATCACGCACCACAGCTCCAAGACTACACATACCACTTTGATTCACCAAAGCAACATCAATATTCAGTTTTAGGCAACTAATAGGAGTGGAGACTAGTTATTAAGCTCTACATTTAATTTGGATGGGGATCGAACAGAAGCCAATGCAATAACATACTCTTGCAGAAACATAGTTGCCCAGTTGTATACCACATCATGTTGCAAACAAGAATATCCATGAAATGTGTTATTATGAATGGACCACACCATCCAACAACATAGCATGAAGATTTTAAACCGCACCTAATCCAACTTATCCTTAGCCATCCAAAATGCATCAAAGACCACCTCCTTTTTAAGATTCACAACTAACGCATTAAAAGGCATATGTTTCAGATACACATAGAAATGAGACAATTGAAAAGTGCATGACACTCATCCTCAAAACCAAACTCACACCAGTGACAATGAGGCAACATAGGTATATGATTATGAATAGGAGAGGTTGAAACTGACAAAATGCTTAGGTATATGATTATAAATAAGAGAGGTCGAGACTAGCAAAATGCTATGACAAAGTCTCCATAGAAAGATACACACCTTAAAAGGGAGGCTTAAGCTCCAATTGAATTTCCACCAACCTAAGATTCTTGAGGAAGAAGAACTATCATAGGATGCATCAAACAATGATCTTAGATTATTTGCACTCTTAACAAAATACATACTCCTCCTATCATAATGCCAATAGATACAATCTGAATCCATAAACCGAGGCCATGAATAGAAAGAATAAATTCAACATCAAGAGGCAAACGATGCTGGCTAAAAAGTTGCCTATTCCAACTTCCATTTGCTAAAAACAATTGTGAAACTCTGGTGTCCTAAAGTAGAGAAGGAGGCAATTGTATAGCAAAGAAATATGGTCATGGCAACCATTTATCCTGGTAGACCCGAACCTCCTCACCACTCCCAATGCACTATCGAACACCCTTATTGAATAAGTCCCCTGCACCAGACAATGCTTCACCAAAATATAAAAGAGATTTTGGCCAAAACCCACCTCCAATACTGAACTAAAAGGAAAATATACGATATTTTTTTTATTAAACATGTTCTTGTAAGGAAATCAAAAGGAGAGAGTTACGCTATTATAATATATAATAAGATTTCTTTTGTTTTGTAGAATTATTTTTTAAGAAATAATTTTTTATATTTTTGATATGTAGTGCATTCAGAAAAATTAATTAATAAAGAATATTTTTGAATTGATAAAAAACTAAGTCACTTTTAGAAAAAGATGATTTCTTTTTTTAAAAAAATAAAATTATTTTTTAGATTTTCATCTAAATAAAAAATAAATCATGAATTCAATTATTTTGAATTTTAATATATATATATATATATATATTTATTATCACTTATTATTTTTTATTATTCATATTTATAATTCATTAATGTTGATAAATGATGATTTATTTTGTTTTATATCAGAATTAGAGTATTTTTAAAAGAAAAAATGGGGTTACTCCGCGATGGCCGCGGATTTTGATGTAAGAATAATAATTAAATTTCTTAAAGTTAAAGTCCAACTTGAAGTGAATTAGACTAAAAAAACTCATGGCTTTGCGTGGGCTTTGTTTTTTATGCAAGTAATGTTTATCGGGGAAGAATAGAAGTCGCAATCAATTTAAGGTGCAGAAGCATTTTTTATCAGATTGAAATATAGAAATGATTTTGGGTGAATATAAAAATTAATTTTCTAATTGTGTTCTGTCATTTGTAATTCAAAGATGACAGCTAAGAGTTTGACATCTGCTGCTAATTTATGTGGCTCCAATTAGTTGCCGAGAATCAGATACCATGCATCCCATTAAAACAATCTGATTCTAGGATAATACTTTTATATCATTAGATTAAGGCTTATTAATTTTGACCGTCAAAAGAATTTTATTTCCAAGTCCATTGAAGTAGTGGGTCCAATACCATTGGAAGATTTTTTTATCTCCAACTTAACTTAAATTAATTTTAACATGAGTTCAATAATTTTGAAATGATATTAAAACATTTACTTCCAAAACTGACCCTGTTCAGTTGAAACCTCATTTACATTATTCATATTTCACATGTTACATTTCTAATTTTTGATAAGTTAATTTTAGTAATTTAATACATAGGAATATTTACGTAAATCAATATACTAATATTTTTTAGAATGAAATTATGATCATGAGATAATATTGTAACACCTTAGATTTTTTCATAAAAAATTTTTTAGTGATTTAGATTATGCATGCATTTTCCTAATTTTTTCACCAATATTTGAGTTGGAAATATAATTTAAAATTTTTTATATAATAAATAATTTTCTATTGCACTGATTGGGGTGTTCACGATAGAAATTCTTTTAATATATAATTTTAGGATATGAATTAGGAATTTTTATTGTTTTATGAGTATTTTTTTATTCTGAAATAAGTTATTTATGTCTTTTTATTACTTTCTCAGGAAATCCTCAAGAAAAGAGCTTAATTGTAGTTTTAGTAGGTTTGCGTGGACCATACAGGAACACAAAATGACCAATCAACAGTGTAGGATCAAGGCAGTGCATAAGTTGTTGCATGATCTATGTATCAGATCATGCAGATTGTCTCATGTGATTAGATATTTTCTTTTAAACATCGAGGAAATTTTTTTGGGAGGATTATTTTGGACAAAAAGAGAGCAATTTTGAAGAGAAGAATTCATATATATATATATATATATATACTCGAATTTGTGAGAAAAATTTGGATCAATTGAGAGTTTTTTGTCTTTAGGATTCATTGTTTAGAGTAAGATTATTATTTTTAGAGATTTTTTTTTTCAATTTTGTTTTCTTCTTCTTCTCTTAGAATGAACTAACTTTTATATTTTAGGGATTAGAACGAAACCCAATATTTTTATGATTATATAAAGAGATTTTATTTTAATGGTGTTGGATTTCCTTGATTTATTGTGTTTGAGCTTAATTTACTTGAATATATGATGACCACATATATTTAAGAGTTGAGATCCTTGACCATGAAGTGAAAGTGGAAGTCTAGGGTTAGTTACATTGAACTAGATAATTAATATCATGAGAGTAGGATTAACCTCTAGAGATGTTCAAAGGATATTTATAGAATCTAATACAATATTATTAGATTTTGTAACCATGAGAGTATGAATAATCTCAGTAGTAGTAGATCCAATTTTACTTGAGAGAGATTAATGGGAAGTAGTAGTAGATCCAATTTTACTTGAGAGAGGTTATTGGGTAATCTAGGAAATCTATCTTTAAAGATAATTCATTCACTTAAGAAATAAAATTTTGTGTAATTGTAGAAATATTGTGGCGTAACCCTAATTCAGTAGAAATTATTTTACGTAAGAGTTTTCTTCATTTAAATTCTATTTTAATTTATTTCAAAATTTCAGATTTTTAGATTTATTATTTATCATTATTCGGTTGCTAGCTAATAAGAAATTTTAATTCTTTGGTATTTGTAAAAATCAATTTTCATGAGAATGATATCTTCTCTTTAGTATATTACTTGAAGTGATTTATGCACTCACAAGAGTTTTACATTCAACATTTCATAGTGACTAAGGAGGTTGAAGACCAAGTAATGAGTTATTTATTAGTCATGCATTCTTATTATAACTAGATCCCATCTTCAAACTACTCTTACCATAACTTGAACTTACGATGAATGCTTCATCATAACTGCTATCATTTGGCTTTTTAAGTTTTACATGTTCAAAAATTAGTACAGTAACCTTTTCTACTGTCAATATCATTTTTTCTCATTTTGAGTATAAAATTGACATATATTTGCTTTGAAGGTATTTTAGTAATTTTTTCATAGAGAGCAATTTATATTGAGTACTTAATATTAATAAATTAATTATTTTAATATAATTATATATAATTATTGATATTTTAATATTATTGCTAATAAAAAAAATTTTAAACATAATACACACACACATAGATATATATATATATATATATATATATATATATATATAGTCTCTTTATTTATTGAATTCAGTTTTAAATAGTTAAATTAGAAAAATAGATTAATTAAATAATAAATGAGTATTAATATTATATAATTAGATGATGATAGCAAAATATAAGATTTAGAAGAGTTAGTTCAATAATTTGCTAACTAAGTTTATTTTAATACTATAAATGGGAGTTATAAACTGGCAGCTGCCATTTTTCGGAAACTAAAATAATAATAATAAAATTAAGAATAAGAGTGGAGGAGGTGTTAAAGCAATGGTTTTGGGTGAAAATTTTTGTGAAAATTTTAAACAATTATTTTAAAGGTTTTAAAGACTATCAGTTGTTTATCTTTTTTTTTTTTTTTGTAACCTTCTTAAAGATGGATTAACCTATTTAATTTAATATGGATGAATTGAAATAAAAGGAAATTAGAAAATTAATTGAAAGTTGAATCTTAAAGTTTCAATTTAGAGTTTTATTTGAGATTGAATTGAAAATTTTAATTGGAGTATTAATTAAATTATGGTTAGCAGTTATAGTAGTGTGATTTATATATATGTTTGAGATTGTGTGACTTTGAGGATCAACTAAGCAAATTATATATTTAAATGAGTTAGATTCATTGATTATGATAATTTTATGAAGACAGATTTTTCAATATTGATCTGTTTATATGTTAGTAGTATTATCCAATATTATGGACTAAAATATTTGATCTATCCAATAGCAAAAAATACATTTATAGGATTAATTTCATAAATTGATAGTAGACTTGTACAATAAAATTATAGGAAATAATCAATTTAAAATAGTAAATAGTATCATTTTGATTTGAAAATTTATATGTACTTTTTTTTTTGAAAAAAAAGAATGCAACCAAAGTATCAATAAAATATAAGCAAAGAAATCCTTAAATATTAGTTAGGCATATCAGCCATAAGCAGGTTATGAAGCGACTAGTACTTCATCCTCTAACCAAACTCAAGCACTAGACTGAGAAAGGCCAAGTTTTGCTAGACTATGGGCATCGCCATTAAAAGTACGACTAATAGGAGCGTTTGCACCATGCAAGCTAGAGATAGAATATCACTAACCAGAAGATCTGATTCTGCACAAAGACAATCCCTAATACCTAGGTTCATAGCACCACAATAATTAGATTCGACAAATAACCTATGGAAACCATAATCAAGTGCAAATTGCAAACTTTCGCGAATAGCAAGCAACTCCCCAATTGCCACAAAACAACAAGAGAAGCCATATAAGCCCCATTATCACCATGGACAATAATCCCAACACCATAGACACCTAAACATGCAACATAAGAAACATTAACATTAATCTTAAGATGACCTTGCAGCGGAGGAAGCCAAGATGAAATGACAACACCATGATTTTGAATTGGATGAAAAGCAAGTTGAGCATGCTAAAATCCACTAAAATAAACACAAGCAACATTAAATTCTTTCAATCGGTAAGCTCTTAGACGAATGAATAAATGAAATATGGCATGACCAAGAAAACTAACAATCTGTAACAAACACCTCAGAGATCGCCAACAAGTTCCAATCGAGCAAACATCAATATGTCAAACATGCTAACCAATGGGGATCTACGCAACAAATTATGAGAGGGCTATGAAGCCAAATATTAATAGACTAAGGACAAGCAATAATAACATGAAATGTGGCAAAGCCACAATGCGGGCAAGTAGAGTTAGCTGGGACCTTATTATGATTAATCAAATTAACCATAATACGAATCAAATCCAAGCAAACTTGTTGGAATTTTTATGTGGGCTAATATTAATTATGGATTTATTTTAATTATTTATAAAACAGACTGAATAATATAGTTTATTGATTAGAGGTAAGTTCAATTAAAATGTGATCAATTGAGTTATAGTCTTGTGACACCTTTTGTGGACCGATATGGAAGACGGTCAGTGTATGCCTATTTTAACATGGACCTGTGATGGATGGACCTGTTAAAATTTATTATAAATAGGTTAGGTCCCCTCTCCTGCCTTCATAACGAAAAACCCTAGTTGATACGCCCATTGTAGCTACCTTTGAGAATGTCAAAAAGATGAAGACCTAGTTTTCTTTTTAGCCCTTCTGACATATTATTCAAGTGGTTTAATTTCAGCATCTGTAATCATGGCTCAAAACAATTTGGGATTCAACGTGGAGACATGTACGCAATTTGTTTCCGTTTAATTGTTAGAGTTGGTGTTCTAAATTTATGTACTAGATCCTGAGTTAAATCATACATGTGGTATCAAAGCATGATTGTGGTACATGATTTAGAACCCTAGATATTTTGTATTGTTAATAAAAAAATTTTTTTTGTAGATCAATGTTGTTGTATTGCTTTGATACATATATTGAATTTGCTTCAATCGTCATCAGCTAATCGATTAGCTCAAACGGTTGTTGACGCATATTAGTCTCATCATAGGTTGCGGGTTCAAACCCACGTTCCCATTTTCTGGCATATTTTTTTATTCCTCTCCTTCCTTCCTTTTTGTTTCCTTTTCTTTTGCGATTTAAGGGCTACAACAACAAGAAAAGTTTTTTTTTTATCCCAAAACCCAGTTGCCCAAATCGACATTTTCCTGTAATTGGCTTATGTTGCCAACAGGTAAGCATCATCCTTGGCCGAACAGAAGCCTCAATTTCATCCTCTCGTTTCTGTTCCGATTTCACTCCCAAGAGTCGGCTTGATCTTGATTTGTTGTGATTATTTGTTTTGTGTTGTTGTGTGTGTTGAAAATTTGATTCTTGTTGCCGATTGTTGAACTGCTCAAATAGAAAGGATGGGCCAGAGAGCGATGGGGACATTGATGCCGAAAATTGATAAGCGTCTTTTGCCGATAAACTGGCCTTCTATGGCTATTGTTGACTATTGTTGTGATTGTGATTGTGATTGTTTGTTTTTTTTTTTGTTGTTGATGGTGATTGATATCGAGACAGACACAATCAACGATAACAAATCGACACCGTTTTGTTGCCGATGAAAGACGGGGAGGGATTTTGTGACAAAACCGTTCTGCGAAATAAAAAAAAAAAAAAGGTGAGGAAGGAGAGAGATACGCGTCGTGGGTCTCGAACTCATGACCACATCGTACTAATGAACTTAACCTAAGCCAATTGAGTTACGTTTTCTGCTTGTTCGTATATTATGTGCGTTAATATTTACATAAGTAACTTAAGTTCATCTACATCATGACATATTTTATTTTTATTTTAATAATTATTAATATATATGTGTATACATATATATTAATATTTAGGTGTTATATATATATATATATATATATATATATATATATATATATATAATTGATTGTCAATTTATTATTTAGTGACATTAACCTTGTGATAAAATTAAATAAATTAGTAATAAATATTTATTTTGCACATATAAAAGAAAATAATTATGTGTTTTAAAATTAAGGTATATTGTGTTTGATACTTAGTGTATTTTAGAAATATATTTGTGTTCAGTATGTATTTTAATTGGGTTGTTATAAATCTCTAATTAAAAATAATTTTATGTGTTGATATGGGTGTTACCGCCAAAGTGGGACACCTATTGAAATTTGTAGAGTTGTTTTTAATTTTTGTGAAGAGATAATTCCAAATTAATGTGTCTAATAACCTGCCCAAAGTGGGTTATTAGATGCATTTATTTTGGAAGTGTTTGTTATGAAAATAAAATTTCAAATTAATGTATATAATAACTTGCCCAAAGGAGATTATTTGATGCATTGATTTTGGGAGGACTTATTGAGATGAAGCTATTTGTGCTTAGAGGTGCATTGGTCTAGAGAGTCTGTCTACCCAAAGGGGATAAATTTCTCAAAACTAGTGTGATCTCAGTTGTGTGTTTCATAACTAGAAATTCTACTGCATGTGCATGTTCTGCCCAAAGAAAAATATGTAGTGATGTCAGAATTTTCTAGATTGTGTAAATTACAAATTTATTTTGTGTATAACCCAATTCTAATACATGCTTTTGTTTTGTTGCAAACAGTCTCCTTTAGTCTTAACAACAGTACTTCGACTGTTGAACTTTTGACTAGCACCAATTTTAAGAGGTGGAAAGATGACATTTTATTTGTCCAGGAAATTAGTGAGATTGATTATGCCCTTTATGAAGACGAATCTGCTAAGTCCACCCATGAGAGTAATGTTGATGAAAAAGAACTGCATGCCAAATGGGAGAGATCAAATCGTCTTAGTCTAATGGTCATGAGGAAAACTATTTCTGAATACCTTAGGAGTAGTTTGCCCACTAATGTTACTATCAAATCCTTTCTTGCTATTGTAGAAGATAGATATTTTGTATTTGATAAGGCTGAGGCTAGGACCCTAATGAGTCAATTAATCAGTATGAGATATAACTAGAGTGAGAATGTGAGAGATTACATTCTAAATATGGTTCACCTCCAAACTAAACTTAAGGGTCTTAAACTTGAGATTTCTGATGAATTTATTGTTCACCAAGCTTTAAACACCTTGTCTCCTGAATTCAGACAGATTAAGACTGCTTATAACACTCAAAACACTACCTGGACTATTAATGACTTTATAACTAAGTGTGATGCTGAAGAAAAGAAAATAAGGAAAGAAAAGGGTGAAATTGTTATGCTATTGACACATCCTAGGGCTGATCCTAAAAAGGATAAATGTAAGTTTAAACCTAATTATTATGCTCCTAAAAGAAATCAAAATTTTAAATGGCATGGTAGGAATCAGACCAAGAAAGGGGGAGATTTTAGGAGTGCCCACAAAAGTAAGGTGAAACGTTTCTTTTGTCATAAAAAAAGGTCATATGAGGAAAGATTGTCATCAATTCACAGCTTGGCTAAAGAAGAGAGATGAAGGTATTCTTTTGGCTTGCGTTTGCTTTAAATCTTATATGGTTGATGTACCACCAAATTTTTGGTGACTTGATAGTGGTGCAACTGTTCATGTTGCTATTACCTTGCAAGGGTTCATAAGCAAACGAAAGTCAAGTGAAAGGGAGTCCAAGCTTAGAGTTGGAAACAATTTAGAGATAGATGTTAAGCAAATAGGAGTAGTTAGATTAGTCTTGAAATTTGGATTTTGTTTGATTTTGGAGAACACTTTTTATGTTTCATCTTTTAGGAGAAATTTGATTTATGTTTTTGTTTTGGACAAGATTGGATATCATTTTGCTATTGGTAATAAAAAAGCCAATATATTTTTAGATTCCAAATTGATTAGTGAATGTGTTTTATTCGATAATTTACATAGACTATGTTTGGATGATGAGAAAGATTGTGAAGCCAATATTATGGTTAAACGATCTTTAATTAAAGAAAAATCTTATTCATTATAGCACAAACGTTTAGGTCATATATCTAGAGAAAAAATTGGAAGACTAGTAAAAGATGACATTCTTCCTTCTCTTGATTTTGAGGATCTAGATATTTGTGTGGATTGTATAAGGGGTAAATTGACTAAAAATAAAAAGAAAGGTGCTAATAGAAGTTCAGTTCTTCTAGAGATTATTCATACTAATATTAGTGGACCTTATTCACCTACTATTTGTGACAATAAATATTTTATTACTTTCATTGATGATTTTTCTTGTTATGGATATTTATATTTGATAAAGGAGAAATCAGATGCTATTGAGATGTTTAAAATTTTCAAAACTGA
>CATIWR010443674.1:0-12203 GCA_949677035.1 Omphalea diandra | reverse complement strand
TTCACTTGAGCTATCATTCCAAATGGCTGAAAAGCTCTTCTTCTTCTCCTTGTCCTATCTCTTCTTCTTCTTCAATTTGGGACACTTATACTTGATGTGGCCTTGCTTGCCACATTTATAGCAAGTGACATCGTTGGATTTTTCTCTTAAAATAGGAGCTATCTTCTTGAAGCCTTTTCTTTTCTTTCTTCTTTTGATCAACTCCTTTGTCCTCCTTGAGAGCATTGCTAGCTCTTTTTCTTCCTTATCACTTTCTTCGTCACTTGAGGTAATTTATACCTTATTCTCCTTTGTTAAAGATTTAATAACCAGGGTTCTTTTTTTTTTTTTTTCTAGTTTATTACCTTGGCCTCTTAACTTCTTCATTTGTTTATCTTTTTGTAAGGCCAACTCATGAGTTAAGAGTTACCTATCAATATGTATGTTGGCACTTTCCCAATCTCCGGATTGGACTCTTAGATGCTATACACTCTAGCACCAAATTTATCTAAAGGAAGAGTTTTGAGGATTTTTATGTTTACCTCATAGTTTGTTAGAGTTCTTTTGAATTTCTTTATTTTGGTGATGATAGATAGGAGCGTATTCGTCATTTCGATGAGCTTTCATTGTCCATCATAAATAGCTCCCATTGTTATGTACATCTCTAACCGACTTGACTTAACTAATGTTGTGCCTTCATGGTAGTTCACAAGTGTCTTCCAAATGGCATGTGTTGTTTGACAATGTTGCACTATTTCAATCTCTTCTCTAGAGAGAGAGCTTAGAAGAATGATCATTGCCCTCTTGTTTTTACCATTTGATCTTCGGTGAGCTTCAACCCATTCTTCTCTTGGGATAAGTTCTTCAATTCCATCCACTACCTTAGTGGGTGGCTTCCATTCTTTCATATGAAGATTAAATGTTTGTTTTCCACTTCTTATTAGGTAGAGTCTCCTTTAACAAGGGAGGTAGAGCAGTTGACCTAGTTGGGGCTTGGTTTCAAACATTGCATCCTCACATCCTTGCTCACTTAGAGGAGATCAATCTCATGGCATTCTTAGTACATTGCCAATCAAGGCCCCATGAGGTGATTCTACCATGATGCATGCATTGGCTTGGATCGACACCACCCATACATTCCACTTATCGCTAATTAAAGAGGTGTCAATCACACCCAAGGACTTCCTATACTTGATAGAGATCCCTCTTCCCACTATTTAGGGTGTGCACCATCTCGTACTCCAACGTGACTGTGTCTATAGGCTCTTTGGTTGTGTCCCTCTGATAAAGAGGGAGTCTCACATTTGAGTGGTCTAGTGTGAAGGCATCTGCTTCTACTATTATGGATGACAACCCACCTAAGGTGGTTAACCGGTTGGACTATTGTTTCATGCTTTACAGTGTACTAAACATGCTTTTTGCAAACCCCTTTAGATATGGTGGAGATCTACCTTCTACTCGCAATGGAGGGCCTCAAGCTTATGTGTCATTTCGAGTAGGGGTTGGCCGCATTGGCGTACCTGTACCATTTTTTAGATGTGTGCATCTTATATAGGAGGTGCATAGTATGTGCTTATCATAAGTGTTTTCCTAAATTCTTTATTTTCATGTTTACTTGTCTCTCGATTATTTCTATGCTAACATTGTGCTTCTTTAATAGGCTTGGGCAGTAGAGCTGGGGTTGCTTATAGGTGGTAACCCTTTGCCTGACATGGAGGTCTATCATCCTAGGTTCATAAGGTAAAGTTTCACTCATCATTGAGAGTCATGTCTTGAGGTTAGGTGTAATTGCCTAAACACCATCACTATGGATTAGGTATGCTTCCCCTGTTAAAAGAGAAACAAGTAATTGTTAGTTAGATATTGATTTTGATTATCATATCACCCTTTCTTACTTTTCACCCTTCTAGGGCTTATACCCGTGCAACATAAGCCTACTTTATATTGACAGTTCTAATGGGGGAGTTCTTGCCATGAAAGGATGGTGGAGAGATAGATTTGTAAATTTTACCCCTTCTTGAAGAGGCTGAGCTCAGGAAAACTTCCATCTTAACAATTTTGGGCGAAACCATTGTGGCTTGGATAAGGTGTCATTTGGTGTCAGCGATTCCATCTCTTGGAATTTGTTATTACTTTAGGTGCTTACCATATATGCAACCTTCTATATAATAGTTTTTATTATTTTTATTTTACCCTAACTTTTGCCTAGATCGCTTTGTAGGTTTTCAATCTAGCGGGCTGCTCTTTTTTTCTTAGGCCAGCCTTTTGGGTTTTCAACCTAACGAGCTTTTTTAATATTTTTTTTATATATTTATTTTTTCAAAGATGGTTGTAAAGAGATTAGGCCTGTTGGTTGTTCCTACTGTGAATGTGATGTTTTATTATCCATAACACCATTTAACCCACCATTTATCAATACCTACTATTACTAAGGCTGAATGGACTGAGCGGATGTCTCACATTGATGCTTCTGACATTTTTTGAACTTGCTCGTGGTGGAGACTATCTAGAGTGTTAGACTAGGTTCGTTAAACCTATGTCATAAGCTTCTTTTGATCTTGACAATGGAGATTGATCAGTCCTAATGCTTTAATTGAGTGTTGTTTTGCATTGTATAAGTTGTTTTATCATTGAAAGTTGGATGAAAGTCAAAATCTCCATCTTGATGAAGAGCATCCAAATTCGCAGTTAGTATCCCCTAAATCGCAACTGCGACCTTGCTATAATTATGGATAGAGCTAGTACAGAGGAATTCGTGAGCAAATTCGCAGCTGCAACTCAGTTGATGGGAGCTCGATTGATTCATAAAGGAATTCACAATGGCATTTGCATCAGAGGTCGCAACCATGAATTTCATAGTAATAAAGGAGGGAACCAAAGCCACAGTCACATCATGTCAAGTGTCCAAGGCAACCGTTGAAAATCAAAAATAATAAGGGCGAATACTTAGTCACGACCACGATTAAAGAAGGTGTTGATTTTTCACCAAATAGAAGAATTTGCGGTCTTAGTCGCTCCTAAGAGACAGCCAACTTGTGACCACCACTTTTGAGTAGTTAGTTGAACACAATGACTATATTTCCTAGACAACCAATGGGTGAAGGACTCGTAGACTAGTTGTTAGACACATAATGGGTTCTCTGCTGCAATTTCCAGCTCTTCAGTGCGAATTGGAAATTCGTGACCACAAAATGAAAGTAGCAACCGCGACTTTTGCCTGACAAGCATTTAATGCAAAATCTGCCTAGCACAACTTAGAGATTTTAAGATAGTTTTTGAGTAATGTCTCTTTGGTGGATGTAGACTATAAATACTTTACTAAACTAATGTCAATACAAGAGAATTCAATTAATTGTAACCAAACTCTTGCCAATTTGCTACTCATTCTTGTTACTTTTCTTTATGTATTGATTGTTTGGTGTGTGAAATAAACACTTTTATAAGTAGGTTGAGAGTTAGCCTTGATTCTAAAACTCTTATAAGAGGTTGAAGTGTGAGCCTATCCAAAACATTTGTAAGAGGTTTGTGTGTGAGCTTAAGAAAATACAAGTTGTAAGGGTTTTGTGCGAGCCATAAAACACAGGTTGTATAAGTTAGGTGTGAGCTTGAAAATACTAGTTTAGTTTAGTGAAATATCCAATTATAAAGAATTGAGGAATGGACATAGGGTTTGTTAACAATCGAACCACTACAAACCTTTTATGTTGATTTTTCTCTTTTCTTTCTTAACTTCCTAAACACCTTAACCTTCTTCTTAATTTTTAATCAGACACCAATTTAACCTTCCTTCTTGGTGTACTAGGCCAACAAGTGGTATCAGAGTCAAGTCTTACTCAAAAGCTTAATTGTGTGAGTAAATATCATGGCATAAGAAGGAATCCACACTCACCTCAAGCCATATTTTGATAGAGCATACTATACTTATTGGAAGTATAAGGTGGAAATCTATTTGGATAGTGATATGGCAGACCTCTGGGATATTGTTACGAAGGAGTGGAAGCCACCTACCAAAGTGGTGGATGGAAGTGAGGAGTTGATCCGTAGAAAGGAGTAGATTGAAGCTCATAGGAGATCTAATGATAAAAAAAAAAAAAAGAGCCATGACAATCCTTCTAAGTTCTCTCTCAAGAGAAGAAATTGGAAGGGTCCAACATTGTCTTACTGCTCATGGGATTTGGAAGGCCTTGGAGAATTATCATGAGGGCACCACTTTGGTGAAATCTAGTCGACTTGAGATGTATGTGATGGAGTGGGAGCTATTTATGATGAAGGAGGAAGAAAGTATCATATATATGACAAATATTCTCCTTGCAATTGTCACCAACATGAAGAAGTTTGAAAGAGTTCTCACCAATCATAAGGTAAATTCAAAAATTCTAAAATCTTTACCTCTTGAAAAATTTAGTGCAAGAGTGTGTAGTATCTAAGAGTTCAACCTAGAGATAGGAAAGGTGCCAACAGATGTCCTAATAGGCAAGCTCTTGACTCATGAGTTAGCCTTGAAGAAGGGTAAAGAAATGAAGAGAATGAAAGATCAATGAGAGAAATCTGAAAAACTAGAAAGGAGGCCCTTGGAAGTCAAGTCTTCATCAAAGGGGAAGGAAGTAGAAGTAGCTTCAAGTAAAGAGGAATGTGAAAAAGAGGAGGAGGAGCTTGCAATGTTTTCCAAAAGAACTAAAGAGCTAATTAGAAGAAGGAAAGAAAAAAAACTTCAAGAAAGCAACTCCAACTCCCAAAGAAAGATCAAATGATGTCACTTGCTGTGAATGTGGCAAGCAAGGCCACATCAAATTTGACTGCCCCAAGTTAAAGAAGAAGAATAAAGGGGACAAAGAAAAAAGAAAAAGCTCTAAAGCCACTTAAGATGATAGTTCAAGTAAAAAAATGAAGAGGAAGTGGTTGCAAACCTATGTTTCATGACTCAAAAGGATTCATCTAATGAGGGGTGTTTAGTAACCACCAATGAAGCAAATGATTGGCATGTGGATAGCGGATGCTCAAAGCAAATGACTAGTAATAAGAAGCTATTCGTAACCCTAAAGGAAAAGGAGGGTGGTAATGTCACATTTGGAAACAATGCAAACATTAGGGTAATTGGCATTGGGATCATTGGTAAAAATGGTTGTTCTTTAATTAATGATGTTTTACTTATTGATGGCTTACAACATAACTTGATTAATGTAAGTCAATATGTGACAAAGGTAATAAAGTCACCTTTGATCGTAGAGAATGTCAAGTTACCACCTTAGTGGTTAAAAAGGTAGTTTTCAAGGGTGAAAGGAAAGGCAATACTTACCTAATTAACTTAGACAATTTCGCTAACCAATCCTTTAAGTGTCTTATGTTTCTTAGTAATGAAGTTTGGCTATGGCATAAAATAGTTAGACATGCTAGCATGGAGCTCTTGCAAAGCTTATCAAAAGGAAAGCCAGTGGAAGGTCTTCCCAAGCTAAGGTTCTTTAGAGACAAGGCATGTGGTCCTTGCCAAATGGGGAAGCAATATTAATCTTCCTTCAAAGTAAAGAATATTATAAGTACATCTAGACCTCTTTAATTAATTCATATGGACTTGATAGTATCTAATAAGAGTGTTAGCTTAAGTGGAAAACATTATGCACTAGTCCTAGTTGATGATTACTCTAGGTTTACTTGGGTTTCCTTTCTAACTCATAAGGATGATACTTTTGATGCTTTTAAAAGTTTTGCAAAAAGGATTCAAAATGAAAAGGGTTCCTTCATTTCTTCCATAAGAAGTAACCATGGAAAAGAATTTCAAAATAAGTCTTTTGAATCTTATTACTTAGACAATGAAATTTTTCATAACTTTTCAACTCTTAGAACACCATAACAAAATGGTGTTGTAGAGAGAAAAAATAGAACACTAGTAGAGATGGCCAAAACTATGCTCAATAAGTATTCATTACCAAATTACTTTTGGGCCCAAGCTATCAATATTTCGGGTTATATTGCAAATCGAGTTTTCAAAAGACCAATAAAACTTCTTATGAGCTATGGAATTGTAGAAAGCCTAAGTTAGCATACCTAAGAGTTTTTAGATGTAAGCGTTATTTCTTGAAAACTAAGGATAATCTTAGGAAAGTTTATTCAAAAACTAATGAAGGCATTTTCTTAGGTTATTCCACCATTAACAAAGCCTATAGAGTTTTTAATAAGAGTTCAATGGTTGTTGAAGAGTCTATGAATATTGTGTTTGATGTTTCTAGTAAGCTTGATCTTAGGAAAGGTTCTTTTGTTGATGATCTTGTAGGTGATTTTGAGAAATTGGATTTGGAGCATACTACAAAAGAAAAGGACGAGGACCATGATGAAAGCAAATCATCAAGAAAAGATAACCTCAACATCAACAAGTGGAATCACCAAACCAAGATCTTCCTAAGAATTGGAGATTTTCCAATCATTACCACAAGGACTTAATCATTGGTGATATTTCAAAGGGTGTAAGTACTAGATCTCAACTTAATGCTTTGGATAATAATCTTGCTTTTATTTCTCAATTTGAGCCAAAATCTATTGATGGGGCTCTTGATGATGAGAGTTGGGTGATTGCTATGCAAAAGGAACTCAACCAATTTAAGAGAAACAATGTGTGGGAACTTGTTCCTAGGCCTAAGGAACACCCTTTTGTAGGTTGCAAATGGGTGCTTAGAAGAGATGAGTAAGGATTCATCACTAGAAATAAGGCTAGATTGGTTGTTAAGGGTTACAACTAAGAGGAAGGCATTGACTATGATAAAACCTATGCCCCTGTAGCAAGGTTATAGGCCATTAGGATTATTTTGGCATATACATGTCATATGAATTTCAAACTATTTCAAATGGATGTCAAAAGTGTTTTTCTAAATGGTATTATTGAGAAAGAAGTTTATGCTGAACAACCTCCTGGTTTTGAATCACATACTTTTCCAAATTATGTTTTTAAATTGAATAAAGTCTGATATGGTTTGAAACAAGCTCCAACACTTTGGTATGAAAGGCTTAGTTCTTTTCTTTTACAAAATGATTTTGAAAAGGGGAAGGTTGACACAACTTTGTATGTCAAAAGATATAATCATGAAAAACTAATAGTGTAAATTTATATTGATGATATCATTTTTAGTGCTACTAATGAATCTCTATGTGAGGATTTTACTAAGTGCATGACTAGGGAATTTGAAATGAGTATGATAGGAGAGCTTAAGTTTTTCCTTGGTCTACACATCAAGCAAACCAAAGAAAGGATATTCATCAACTAAGCCAAATACACAAAGGACATTCTCAAGAAATTTGGCGTGAAAGGTTGTAAAGTAGCAAAAACACCAATGAGAGCTACCATCAAATTGGACAACGATGAATTAGGTAAGTCGATTGATGAGAAGACATATCGAGGTATGATCGGTTCTCTACTCTATCTTACCACTTCTAGACCTAATATAATGTTTGGTGTATATATGTGTGATAAGCTTCAACCTTGTCCCAAAGAATCTTATTTGAATACTGTTAAAAGGAATTTCAAATATTTACATGGCACATTGCATCTATGTTTATGGTACCCTAGAGATTCCTTATTTAGCCTTACAGGTTATTCGGATGCAAATTATGTTGGTAGTTTTCTAGATAGAAAGAGCACTTCTAGAACTTGCCAAATCATAGGAGAGTGTTTAGTGTCTTCGTTTAGTAAAAAGCAAGTTTTGGTTGCCTTATCCACCACCAAAACTGAAAATGTAGCTGTGGGTTGTTGTTGCACCCAAGTCTTTTGCATGAAACAACAATTAAAGGATTATGGCAAAATTGTTGATCACATTCCTATCAAATCTGACAACACTAGTGTAATAAATCTTTCGAAGAATCCCATCCAACATTCTAGGAGCAAATATATAGACATTAGGCATCATTTTCTTAGAGATCATGTCCAAAATGATGATGTTTTATTGGAATTCATAGACATTAATCATTAACTTGCAAATATTTTCACAAAACCTCTAAATGAAGAAAGGATGAACTTCATTAAGAGAGAGTTAGGAATGCTTGATGGAAGCTCCCTGAAGTGAAATGTGGATCTTTCTAGGATGCTTTTTGTATGTTGCATAATTATAGTTAAATGATTGCTATTAATGTTGTATGTGATATTTACCTCTTTAGATGTCTTAATTATGTATGCAATAGTGCCTCCTTATGCCATTTTACATAAATTAGACATCAATATATTAAGTGGATCACAACTTAAAAAGTGAAGTCTTATAGTTTCATAGTTCTCTTTTCTGACTTGTAATTCACAGTCATTATTCCTTCATTCACGGTCGCAAATTACAAGCACTTATCAATCAACTGTCAACCATCAATTCACAGTCGTGACTTTCATTCTCCACCACGAATTTGTTCAAATTTTAAATCTTTTGATCGTTAAACGCACCATTTTCCAAGGATTTTTTATTCCTTACTCACATATTTCAGAATTAGCGATCGCGACATGCAGGTAGCAGTCACTACTTTAAGTAACTGCCATGCATTTAAGTGATTTGATTGCCAACCGATGACACTCTTTCATTAAATGCATTTGTGTTCCTTTTAGGCCATTTTCACCCCTTTCCATGGCCTGTATAAACCCCTCAAATAGTGTTTCACTTCACTCCTACTCATAATCTCAATCTTTCTTCTTCTTTAATATCAAAAACCTTCAAACCTTCCTTCATTCTTAAATGCCCCCAAGAAAACCTCAAGAGCAGAAAAGGGAAAGGTAGTAGCATAACCTTCTAGATCAATGACTCTACACATGAGGAAAGGGATAACAAAAGAGGAAAAAGATTGTTACAAGGTAAATGCTTTGAAGATCATCATACTGAACAAAATCCCTTCTACTTTTCTTCTTGAATCACTAGGCATTAACGATAAAATCCACACCTTTCTCTCAAACCTAGGATGGAATGAATTTATTTTTCGTGACGTGCTCGGATATGAGGAGATCATATGAGAATTTATGTGCACCATGACTCTAAGTCAGAGTGAGAAATCTCATATCGGCCAATATGGGTTAGTATTTTGAGCCTTTAGGGACCCATTTTTCATCACCTTTGAACAACTTTCTAATCTGTTTAATCTTCAAGTCAAAGTTGGCATTCTATTCATCATCTCCGCTCTTGATGTCATTTATTTTGAGTTCTGGTCTGAAATTGCTATAGAGACCAAACATTACCCCAAAACTTCATTAGCCAAATACATTCGTACCCTACCTTTTTGGCTACTTCATCGTATCATCACCTTCTCTATTAATGCAATAGGGGATGGTAATGAAAAAGGATCCCAAAAGGATCTTGCTTTCCTTTTCTGTCTTACCAAAAAACAAACCTATACAAACTGGTCACTTTCTTATGAATTAATTGATTCAGATAAGAACTAAGCCTAAGATTCAGTTTATTCTTCCTTCCTATGTTAATGTCATCTACAAATATGTAGGTGCTCTTAATGAAGAAAATGAAAATTTCCTCACTAAGAAGCTTCTCTCTTCCAAAAATTTTTTGGACTTCCCTACCTCATTAATGCAAAAGTCATTCACCCTAATTCCTACATGTACACTTTGGGTGCTTTTAGGGCCAAGAAACTAGAGACCTCCTAAGCCTCCAAATGAAAAAGGCTTGTCATTGAAGAGGGTGTCCAACCTGTTCCACTTTCCCAACTAAAACCAAAAGCCAAGATCACTCTTGCCTCCATCAATAAAAAATTAAACAAGATGATGAGGACGCTTAAAAAGATGGTTTCTCCTCTTCTCCCACCTACATAGTTATTTGGTGGACTTATAGAAGAAAGTAAGTGCTCATCCCTGCCATTTTTCAGACTTTGAGGATTGGGAGGACACACTAGAAGAGGAGGACAATCAAAAGGTTAAAGAGGGTGATGAAGCTGAGGGTGGAGGAGAAAATGAAGACATGGACAATTTTGGAGATGATCACAGTTCTCATATCTTTTAGATTGTCTTTAAGGTTTCTATTTCTTTTTATGTTTTTCTACTTAAGTTCTTGATGTGAAGCTATTGATCCCATAGATTATTATATAAATAAAAGTGCTTGTTTTGCATTTCATTGTCTCAAATGTTATGTGATTTCAATCTATATGTTATCTTTATTGTTTTGCTCTTTATGATTACTCTATCTCAATTTATGCACCTCTTTTACTTTTTGAATCTTTACCCTCTTATTGATCTTGCCAAAGGAGGAGAGAATAACATTGAAAGAAAATAAGTAATGTGCATAAGAAAAGCATAAGTTAAGGGGGAGCAAGTTCTAACTTAGAAAACTTAGAATTATTTGATCATTGACCATCCCAACTTCACAACCCATGCATTTGAATTTCTTTAAAGATCAATCTAAGTCATCAAAATCAAAAAGAAGGAGATTGTTGGACTAGGTTGGTTAAACCTATGTCATAAGCTTCTTTTAATCTTAACAATGTAGATTGATTAGTCCTAATGCTTGAATTGAGTGTTGTTTTGCAGTGTATAAGTTGTTTTTATCATTGGAAGTTAAATGGAAGTCAAAATCTCTATCTTTATTAAAAGCATCTAAATCTGAGGTCAATATCCCATAAATTGTGACCATGACCTTGCAATAAGGATAGATGGAGCTAGGACAGAGGAATTCTCGAGCGAATTCGTAGCTGCAACTTAGCCGAAAGGAGTTTGGTTGATTCACAGAGGAATTCATGGTGGAATTTTATGTCAGAGGTTGCGATCGCAAATTTCATAGAAATAAATGAGGGAACCAAAGCCATAGCCACATCATGCCAAGTGTCCAAGGCAACCATTGAAAATAAAAAATTACAAGGGCAAATACTTAGTCGTAATCGTGACTCAATAAGGTGTTGATTCTTCACCAAACAGAAGAACTCAAAGTCTCAATTGGGCCCAAGAGAAAGCCAACTCAAGATCGTGACTTTTGAGTAGTTGGCTGAACACAACGACTATATTTCCTAGACATCTAATTGGTGAAGGATATGTGGACTATCCGTTAGACATAGAACATGATTCGTTATTGTGATTTCCAGCTTCTTAGTGCAAATTAGAAATTCACGACTACGACTTGCGCCTGACAACCATTTAATGCAAAATCTGCCTAGCACAACTTAGAGATTTTAGGATAGTTTTTGAATAACAGCTCTTGGTGGATGTGGGCTATAAATACTCCACCAAACTGATGTAAATGCAAGAGAATTCAATCAATTATAACCAAACTCTTGCCAATTTGCTACTCATTCTTCTTACTTTTCTTTATGTATTGATTGTTCAGTGTGAGCAATAAACACCTTTGTAAGTAGGCTGAGAGTTAGCCTAGATTCTAAAACTCTTGTAAGAGGTTAAAGTGTGAGCCTATCCAAAACACTTGTGAGAGCTTTTTGTGTGAGCCTAAGAAAACACAAGTTGTAAGGGTTTTGTGTGAGCCATAAAACATAGGTTGTATAAGTTAGGTGTGAGCTTGAAAACACTAGTTTAGTTGAGTGAAATACCGTATTGTGAAGAATTTGAGAGTGGATGTAGAGTTTATTAACACTCAAACTATTATAAAACTCTTATATTGGTTTTTCTCTTCTCCTTCTTAATTTCTAAACACTTTAACCTTCTTTTTAATTTTTAATCAGCCACCAATTCAATTCCTCTTCTTGGTGCACTAGGACAACATAAAGTTAACATGAGGACCTATAGGGATTACATGATCATTCCAGCTCTATCATCTAACATCTTATATAAAATAGCCAAGGAACATCGCTAGTTTAACAATCCCCTAAGACATGGTTCATTTCCTTTTTTCCTTTACAAAGGGACCCTTGACTCAACGCTTCTTGGATAGGTGGGTAGACCACTATATCTATAACTTCTTTACTACTAGAGTTTCTGACCCTAAAAATGATGCAAACTATATGGATTGATTGCATGGTATTTAGAGTTGCAAGACCTTTCTTATCTCATCAGAACATTAACAATGACAAACAATGATCTGTTAGGAAAAAAAAACTTATTGTATTAAGTCCAATTTAAAAACATGTTTGACTAAGGTCGCTTTTACTATGCAAATGCATTTCCTTTTGATATCATGCCCTGTAACATCCCTAGCCACATTCATTAGCATTATCACATGAGCATATGCATTAGATAAATAATCATTTAGAAGCACCATTGCATTTGGGGACACTTGAACATATATGTAGTGTTTGCATAGTTGTATGGCAAATTGTTTTAT
>CATIWR010443398.1:0-11787 GCA_949677035.1 Omphalea diandra | reverse complement strand
ACTGATTCTTTCTTTTTCAATGGGAACCAGAAATAATATTCTTTCCAATGCTCTTAAAATTGCTTGCATGTGTTTACTTTATAATAATAGTTTAACTGGTCACTTTTGTTTTCCCCTCTTGGAGGACATTGTACATGCTTTCTGTTGTGTGAATAATAGCTGCATATTTTATCTTGTATAGTTCATTTAATTCATCAACTTGTTTTCAGCAAATCGATCTGTGGAAATCAATGAGATGTGGCGAGTCCGGCAGAAAGAGCTGGAGCTAGAAGATAGGCCTAAAAGAAGACTGAGAAATGAGAACAGCAGTAGCCATAATTATAAGGAGATCAATAAGTCCCTTACAAGTACAAATAATTGGCCTGCTATAAATGGTAACAACACTGGTGCATCATGCTCCTCAAGCAAAAGAATAATATCTGGAGAAGATGATGGTTTAAGGGATGAAGAGGTTGATGAGTTTTTACACTCAAGGTAATTAGATTAGCTTGCTGGGAGTCTGCATGTCACTTGTTTTTTTAGAATATCTTGTATGAAAGCAAAGCATTTTTCAGTGTATTGACATGGATTTTTTTGACAGGGTCAAGCGTGGCCGAGGTGCAGTAGGTTCAAGGATGGATGAAACAGGTCCTTATCTTCCATATTATCCAGAATCTAAGGAAAAGTGTTGGACCAGCCTGGACTTGCATGAACATCATGTCGTTTTGGGTCCGGAGAAGCCTTCGTCATTGAAGTCTTATGGTTCTTCGGATGAGGAGCTTCACAGGGATATGCCGAATAAGGCAAAGAAGGTTCATTCGAGGTGTCCAGAGAAGCACTCTAAGAAGCACAGTTCAAAAGAAAAATCTAGGCATAAGAAAAAAAAATAGGAAGGACAAAAGAAGTAAACACTAATACTTGTTCTTTTGTGCACTTGTTTCCTCATAATTCAGTTAATTGTAATGAATGTGTATGATTATATTCTTGTTTTGTATAGACGTGATAAACTAATTAATTACATCTACGTCCATTATTTTTGCACCGAGTCTGGTAATTGGATACAGTTGTAATGCATTGCTGGTCGGAGGGAGAAATTGTTTTATTTTGAAATTTTCAACTAAGATTAGCCCAAAAAATGAAAATAAAAAATAAACAGCCTCATAAAATCCAGCTGCAATACTTGAAGAGAAATATTAGCTTGGAAAATGATTTTGACCGTTTTTCTTCTATACAATTTCCTCTAAGTTTCCTTCTTTCATTATCATTATCATTATCATCATCATTATTATTATTATTTGTTTGGCAATATGGAAGCTTTTTCTCTCCAGCAAGATCATTCAAGCCGGTTTGACGGATTAAACTAGTAATTGACCGACCGTCATCCATAGACACTAGCTGATTAGTTTGATCTATAATTATGACATTTCTAAGGTGTTGTCTTATTGACCTTGCTTGTTAGTCAAGTCTAAAACTGATCGCGAAACTGAGCCACTCAAAATCCTGAAACAACTTGATATAGCTTCCAAAACTGAGGAAAAAAGTAAAAAGAGAAAGAAATATGTCAAGCTTTGGCAAGACAATTTGCCAGAATGAAAAATTGTCCATAAAGTTCATCGGCAAGGCAACCATCTATCCATGAAGCGTGCCTGATATCTGAAACAATGCTGAAAGAGTTTAACTTGCAAATCTACAAATCTAACTTACAAATCTCCAAAACAAGAGTACAAAACATCATATATCTTGTTTTCCTTGATACAACCACTACATAGCGAAAGAGTTTTTTTTTTTTTTCATCATTATACACGTGGTATAACTCCAGCTCAAGGATAGTCTAACTGCCGAAACGAATGGAACAAATTGTTCGTGACTATCTATACTGCAGTAAACTCTGCTTCTTGTCAAGGCCAGTGTCATGAGCCCTCAAAATGATGATCTGTCTCGTCATAAATCTCCTCCTACATGGCACAAAACCATGTCAGGAATGGAAATTGTTTCCATTTCTTTTATCAGCAAACAATACTAAAATATTAATAGAAGGCAACAAATAGAGTGCCGCTAAGTGGACACTTCAGAAAACCTTTCAGAGTGTCCATGAATTTCAAACACGAAAAGATCAATTAAACAAAAACTGTTTTCAAGGACAAACATTCTTTCCTCTCTTTCTCTAAAGTTGTCTGTAAAATGATTTCATAATTCAGTCAACTAATAAACTGCCCTTCATTCAACACCCCTATCCTTATTCAAACTCCCAAATTCAGCCCTACATGCCAATTGTGAGATTCCTTTGTAAAAGGTCCTGACCTGCTTGATTCCTGCTCAACCTGTTAAAAATTATTGGAAAGGAAAGGGTAAAACATATTTAATACCTGTAAAAGCTCTTCAATGACATCTTCCATTGTTATTATGCCTACAGCTTCTTCTTCTTCAGGAAGTGTTGGAAGTAGATTGTCACTTATATGCAAGATGTCTGAGTCTATGTCTCTTGACCACTTCTTGCTCCTTGAGCCCTTAAATGAATTATTGGCAGTATTGGGAAAGCTCTTCCACTTCTGAAGTGGCCTCCTGTTCTTTAGAGTCTTCTCTTGAGCAAGCTTTTCATCATCAATATCAACTTTAACTTCTTTAACTGGATCTATTATATGATATGAGAGAGAGAGAGAGAGAGACTTATCAAAATGATTTTCAATCATAAAAGAGTAAGAAATTTCCATATGAAAAGTCCATTCTAGTAAAAGAGAGAGAGCGGTAGCAAGAGTTATCAAAATGATTTTCAGTCATAAAAGAGGAAGAAATTTCCATATGAAAAGTCCATTCTAGTAAAGATACAGGACAAATGACAGTAGGCAGTTGATACTTACTGTTACCACTACTGCCAATTGGCTGCTGCTCTGTCTTGCTGCACTTTTTTACAACAATAGCCATGTGGCTATGACCTTTCTGAAACTCATTTAATATATCATACAATGGCAAAGTTTCTGGAACCCTAGAACATAGAACACATAGAGCATCATGCTATAGGTAGTATGAATCACATTGAATGCTACCCAGAAAAATATATCTCAACTTCTTCAGTAGTATAATAATATGAACTCAAGGTACCTGGGAATTCTGCGTATAGTGACATTCTTTACAGGTTCTTCATCTTCAGGGTGAATCGTCAAAAGATTCTTGACCTATACGATCGGAAAAAATATCGATTAATAATTAAAACATAGAGAGTAAATCAGCAACCAAGGATTCTTGCAAAAAATTCGTTACATGAGACCATTTAATGAGATGAGAGCAAAAGAAAAATAAGCCAATGGATGAATCAAGAAATAAGATGGATTAGCATGCAATCTATAATCTCACATTGCTGCCCTACACATTATGTGAGTACTTCGCTTCCTAGTGGTTGGTCATATCTTTTGCTTTGCTATTGTGAGATTTTTGGCAATGATACTTAGTGCCTTCATGGCTCCCCAATAGGCCAATACTTTTCCCCGCTACCTTCATATTTTTTTTCCCCTCAATTGATAAAACAAAAGGAATCAATTTAATTTAAAAGTTAAAAGAACATTGTTTTTGTATTTAATGAAAAATTAATGCAAACCTCACAACCAGAAAACTAAACGTTAGTGTGAAACTCACCTGGTTTTAACCACAAACCACAAATTAAGAAATCCAGGTGATTTTTTCGGGAAAATCAATTAACTTTAGCAGAAAGATAGTGGAGTAAACTTCAATCATGCCAAAACTACAAATGAAGCAGAAATAGAGATGAAAAGTTTTCTCAGATATGGCCTCTATTTATCTACTTAGTTTGGAAGGCTACACTGAGAATTATCTCCCAATCACGTACATCTCAATAGAGTATACACAACTGCTATAGATTAGATGATAGTGATATTAAAATCTTGATCATGAAAAATCCTAATTAAAGATGACAGTGCATAAAAATTGGTAACAGAGAGGTTGCATATGTTTGATTTTTGTTATGTACATCATTCTGATCATGAGAATAAATTGAATCACCTAATTATTAAATGTCAAAACAAGCTAAACAATATTCTAGACATGCAATGTCAGACCAATTAGCATATAAACCAATTCGCACAATTTATTGTCCAATCAGAAGGGCAGGTGAGACATGGAATGGCGTTTTTAACAAAATAATCTTACATTGCTTTTTGAGCAACTTCAATATCTAAGAATGAAAATGAGGAATCCTTTTTCATTGTATCATGTAAGACACATATGCTGCACATCATAAATTTTTAACAGTATAATGAGAATATTTCACTGAAGGCAAAAAAGCATAAAAGATATCAGCAGCCCTGTGACTCAAATGCTAGTTGGATGTGTTTTACTTTATTACTAGTTACATAGCAAATGTGGAAGCTAATAAGCTTAGCAATATAAGGTAATTCTATAAATCATATTTCCTAAATAATCAAAAAGAAAAAGACATTTTTCCTACAATCACAAATAAATATTTTGGATAAAAGTTCTTTTCACATGTAACTTGTCCATATTGATTCTTTTCTGTCATATCCATTTAACGCTCAATTGAGTGGCATAGAACAATTAGAAGGATGAAAATAGTAACCAGGTTGTTAAACTAAAGCCACTTAATAGAGACAATAATCTATATTGGGGAGGAAAAAAGAACCTCCAAAAAAAAAATCCTTGTTCATCTTCATTAAATATGTCACTATCATCAGTTTACCAGAATAAGTCCAATTATATGTGTAGGTTGCTCATAATAAACTGGCACTCTGCTATGCCCTTTCTCCAATATCAAACTCATCAACTCCCTGTACATAAGAAGTATGCAATGCAGCTAATAAGGATGAATTTATGCATCAGAACCAAGTTTCTTTTCTGTTCAGCCTTTTCAGAACATCTTACTTGTCAAGTTTGGCATTAATATCAATTGCAAAAGTTTCAAATATAGGGGTCATGGCGTCACCAGCTGTTTTCTCAGTGAGCTCAAGTGCTCCAGCTATAATCGTTGTCTCATCATGGGTCAGTTCTCCACCTCTTCCAGCCTAAAAAAATAAAAAGAATTATGAAGCTGATAATAAATATTAATAAAGAACAGCAGGTGTAAACAACAGGTCTATTTTGTTTAGCTTTTAATAATATTCAATAGCCAATCATTTGGCAGATTATTGAATATATTAACATATATAACATATCATTATTCATTGGAATTTATTTAATATTATATCAAATAATGAAATCAATATTGGTTTTACATCAAATCATTATTTTGTATATAAATTTAAATATGGTTTTAAATTCAAGTATTTAATGCAACTGTTAGTTTACCAAGCAATCAGTTTCAAACAACCAAGCAATCAGTTTCAAACAACCAACTTACTTAACATATGTATTCAGAATAAAAAAAAAGTTTGTAATTGAAATAATATTTGAAATAATTAAGTCCAACTACTAGAAAAATGTCCAAAAGCTGCTAGCTAATAGCAAAAAGCTCCAAAATTGAACTTTTAGAATCAACAAATTTGGAGATTCCTGACAAATAATAGCAGCTGATTCCATTAGCTATCAGATGCATTTGATCCAACTGTTACTGTTAGGGTTGAATAGCCAATAGCTGCTCCCACCAATTAAATTTAACATGCGCAAGATCAGCAAAATAGCAAAACACCAGTTGTATGAAATCAATTAGCAAAATAAAGCACTGAAAAAAGAAGGTAACATGATAAAATGCAAAAATCCCATCAATAAAAAGGAGAATTAAGGACATATACAAAATAGCTTTATATATAGTGAAGTTCAGGGAAGCTATAATACGCACCGCATTACCATGAAAATTCACAAGTGTTTTCAACTCAGCTCTGCGAAAGAGTGCTACATGTCCATGACCGAGCAAATAGTCTAGAAGCTGCAATATCAGAGTTTAATATATAGTTATTTCACTGGTAAAAGATTATTATACGATGACTATTCTTAAGCCAGTAGATATCACCTTGCTTATTGGGTAGGCAACAGGGAAGCAGACCCAAACCAGAATGTGAACAAATGGAGCCACTGTTGCACCGATTGCCAAACCATATCGAGAACAAACAGACTGTGGTATTATCTGGATATCCAATTATAAAGCAATTAGTGCATCCATGTTAGCTGAGAAAATTTAATATGTAAAATGCAAGTACCAAACACAAACAAAGTGAAATACATAAACTATAGTTCCATGGTTCCACTATATGCCTATCTATCTGTCCACTATATACCTAAACCCAATTCCTCACCTCACCAAATAGGAGAATCAATGTAACAGAAATCAGAATAGCACCCCAAGCTGTAACCAGACTATCAAGAAAAATTGGAAGGGCCTGACAAAGAGAACAATAAGTCATTATTTTCTACCATGTAACCAAAGTTTGTTGAAACATCATATTAATAGTTACCTCCATGGCGGCAGCATTGCAGATCAGAAGTGTGCAAAGCAACAAATGTTGATTTCTAACAACTGGCAATATCTTTGCTGTTATCATAACGAACAAGATATCAACATGTGTAGATCAATCATATGAAACTGACAATTACAATATAATTTAATAGTCAACATAACATGTCAAGGGTATCTCCTAAAATAATTTATATTTTAATTACAAGAACACTATTCGTTCATTCGAATGAAGTATCAATTGTCCAATTCAGAGTTTGTTATTGCACAAATAGTCAAAGACTGATGATTCAAGCAGCTTGAATATATGTAAAATCATTAGTAATTGTACAATAATTATCTCTCATACTCCAGTCATTCAAATTATCTTTGCAAGTCAATACTTGATCCGGATTTTTTATTTGAATCAGCGAAAACAAAGCAAAACAAAGAAATCAAACTTATTCTCATAAATCATTAAACAGTAAAGCGCATTTAAAGCGGTGAATAAAAACTCCACCAAGCAAAAGCCAATCGCGTTCAATCAAGAAAGGAATAGTACCGGCATATTTACGATCCGAAGGGGTACCAGACTGGGCAAGAACTTCAAGATCGACAATACTCATAGACATAAGGCCCAAGGTAAGACCAGACATCAAACCGGCGAATATCACCAGCAACACTATCATCCCTATGCGTATAAAGAAATCCGTTCCGCAGCATTTAATCTCCACCGCCATTCAATTTTTCTTCCTCTTCTTCTTCTTCTTCTTCTTCAAATCACAGACCAACAAGCTTCGTTAAAGAAACGACAACCACAGCTCTATCACCTCCATCTTTTTTGGCCCCAAAAAAAAAACCTGTTGCGTTTCGAAACGGTTTCGTTTTCTAAGCGTTCGTTTCCTAGACCGAGAGAGGAAAGGGGGGTGGTGGCTTGGCGGGGGGAGCAGCTGAGTTTGTATTTATACGAAATGAAGGGGGTGGCTGAGGTGCCAGAATGTGCGTGCTATCTGCTCTGCTTGACAGTTACCAAATCTCGCTTTCTTTTATTTTAATCTTTTCTCTTTTTTTTTTTTTTTTTTTGATAAGGAGAATTTCTGTTCTTTTAATGTTAACAGAAATAAATTATGGGAAATAAACATTAATTTTATAAGACACGTGGCAGTGCTGATCCTACCAATACACGCTAATTTATGCAAAGCCTCTTGCTCATATCCGCCTATTTACATGCTTGTCTAGTTCCCCATGTTTTCCTGATAGAATCAGATTAGATAAAAATTTTTTTAAAAAATAAACTAATAATGTTAAGGTTAATAAAACAATTTAATTCTAATGTTTGTTTTAATTTTAAAACCAAAATGTTGTAGTGTTGATTGAATTAATCTCTTTTTTGTTTTAATTGATTTTTTTTATTAATCTGATTTTAAATTTTTAACGAAACTTACGTATTAGCCAATTTTAAGTTTAATATCGATTTAATTAGTTTTTAATTTGATTTTCAAAATATTATACTTTAATTAATATCATTATATATATATATATATAAGTTATTCTCGATATATGACTATAAGATAAAGAAAGTGGGAAGGGAACAAAGGGATGGAACTAGAGAATAAAATATTTATCTTATTGTATTTGTAAAGTTAAAATCAATTAGAAAAAGAAAGAGGAGCAGTGTTTTTAGAGTATTTGAATGGGAAATGGAATGGAAGAGAATTAATTGTAAAATGACAAATTTAATTATGTAAGATAAAGAAGACATTTTATGTTGTGATTTAAAAAATTGATGGTAAATATAATTTTAGGATTTGACTCAAATATTTTATGGCGCTTGAAAAAGGATTTCTTATTTCATTTGAGAGAGAAGTATTCTTTAATTAGTTGGAGGATTGTTTTTTTATATGTTATAGAATTTCAATTTTAAAGTTATTCTCATTTGAGTGTTATATTTTTATTAAAATATGATTGGAGGATATTGACTTTATAAATATATATAAGAGAATTATAAAAAAAAAATTATTTAGCTTTTGTCCAAGATTGAGGCTAATATATTGTATAATTGTGGTTTTTGGCCATTGTGGTTGCTGATTATTGACTCATAAAGTTTAAAGTAATAAATGGCCTAGTTATGCCTAGAAGAGAATGATCGAACAAATTATTCTATTTACTAATGCATAATATTGATTATGGAGTCGCTATATCACATCAATACATATGGATTGAAAGATATTACGTGTTATCATTATTTGGTATATATTATAAGCTCTCATGGTGCAATAAAAACTAATAATTTTGAGAGTTAGTTTTGAAATTGATAATATAATTAGTAATATTATTGATAATGAAAGATGAAAAATATGAACATAACTTTAATGAGCGAGTGAATCATGAAAATATAATTATATTGTATTTGCATTATTTTTAAATGATTTGCGAGTTCATTCGAAATTGTAGTTGCTTACTATATATAGTACATGCACGATAATAGTGATAATATAAGATTCATGAAGAGTAGAAATTAAGATGAAATTCTGGATGCAAGATCAAATAAATTGATAATATAAAGATTATTTTCAAAAAAGAAGCAATTTAAACAAGATGAATTGAAGATTTAAAAGGTTCAAGCTTGAGCATGAACAATTGGTATTTATTTAAATGATATAGATAAATATAGATAAAATATAGATAAATATTTTATAGATACAATATTTATTTAAATGATATATCAGATTATGCATTGCCAAATTATATAATTATATTGTATATAATATTAACATTAATTATTATATTATAAATAGATCATATATTATAAATATATAATATACTATGGTTATAGTTATATGTAGTTATAACTAAATATACAATATATAATCTAATTACATATATACAATATATAGTTTAGCTATATAGCATAGCATGCATTTTTTATATATAATTTACATATATATATCAATTTAATATATTGCATTAATTTAATTTTATGAGATAAAATAATAATATAAAATTTTTATAATTGAAATTTGAATTTGTTTAAATATGAAATTTTTTTTAATTTAGAATTGAGGATGATATGAATCGTATCTATTTTATAAATTGTATCTATTTTTTAGGTTCAATTCAATCAAATTCTTTATTTTTTAATCTTAATCCAGATTCTTCAATTTTTAAAAAACCGATAAATTGATCTAATCTTGATATTTTTTAAAATATTAAACCAAACCTGACCATGCTTAATCCTAAGCTTTCGAAAAATACATCAGCACAACATGAAATGCCAAGATGGTATGATTAGAAACAAAAAAAAAAAAGAAGCCAAGATGGCATGCATTGACATACACATTGTATTGGGCGTTCAAAATGTGGTCGCAAAACATTAAGAATGGCTAGGGAGCCATTAACTTCCACGCGCGAAAGAGAATGGCATTAATGTGATGCAGAGATGTGATTATGTTGTACAGAGAACAAAGGCAAAAGATGACATATGAGTCGTTCTTATAGCAGCATTGATGGCTGAAATCCATAAGCATTTTGTGTGGTATAAATTCTCTCTCAATTTTATCACTGCAGTTATTGGAGGATTTAGGATGTGGCTTATAAATAATTTTCAATTATTGTGATTTTATTCTTAATTGCTGATTCAAACTTGAATCAATATCTTGCGGTATAATAAATAAAATAATTTTATTTTGTTATATTTAATTTCTGCTGCGTATAATTTTGATTTGTAATTTTTCAAAATATAGTGCTGAAAATACCCTAAATAACATGATAGAGCAAAAAGTAAAGATAAGTTAACTATTTAAGTTAATCATACTATTTGTAATTAAATTTTACTACAGCTTATTATATGTGAAAAGGTTCCCTGGCATTTAGAAATAACAAATTTTATTCAATCTTGAAACTAAATCAGGACTCATTTAAAAAAAAATTGAATTAATTTGATTTGACTCAAAAGAAAATATAAATTAAAATATTTAACTCAAATCTGATATGATTTGGTTAATTTGATCCGTGAATCAACTTGAATTGTTTGACTATTCAATTCAAATTTGACCCGATTAAAAATATTAAAATCATTAAAGTTAAAATAATATTTTTTATTGAAAAAAGTCAAAATTACGAGTGATCTAATTCAATTCGAAATCTAAAAAATTATTTAGATTTTTTGTTTAACCTTAACTCCATTCAATTGTAACCTAAAGTAATCTGATCCTAATCTATTTGAAAAAAAAAAGTTAATTTAAATGATTTAGACATAATTATATATTTTAGAAAGTTTGAGCATAAGAACAAATTTGTAATAAAGTTTTTAGTTGTACAAGCACAATTGCCAGCTCCTAACTTTGGAGTCATGCATTTGTTTAGGGTTGTGAATGCTTGATGATTGCAAGATTGTCCTTTTTATCAATGCACACACAATATGATCTCTTTTATTAGCCTTTACAGGTTTCAGAAGACAAAAGAAGATCAGTCTTTATAGTTTATGGAATAAAAGAGATTTAGAGTGATGCTGGATTGAACCTTTATTACCCACTTATTTGTTTTGTTATAGCTTGTTTCTGTATGATTCTATTATGATTGAGGGTGACACAAGCAGATATGGGGTACACATTAATCTCAATAGGACATAGAAATCAAAATGTGACAGTAGTGCTTTTGGTGTCCATTTATTTTATTCTTATTATATCCCATTATTTAGCTCATAGTTCAGTTAGGATAATTATCACCAATCAAATCAAATATGATTATTTATATGCAAAATTATATTCACATAAAATTCCTTTTGGCAATTAGATTAGTAGCTCGATTTGCTTAGCCCTTTTTCTATTGTTTTTGAGATTTTTTTTTTTTTGCGAAATGTTTATTGCATAATTCTGGTTCTGCAATTTTAGTTTCATGATGTACCTCTTCTCATTTCTAAGCTTACATATTAAAAAGAAATATATTCATCAATTCGCGTTTTGTGATTATTGTGATAATAAGAATTTTATTATAAATTTAATATAAAATTTATATTATATTAGAATTTTATATATTAATAAGATATAAAATAAATTTTTTTCCTACTTGAAAAAATAATTATTTTCTAATATGAAATCTATATTGAATTATTATTTTATTTTGAATTGATTTTTTATTGTGTAAATTTTTTCAAGATGATATGTCAATTTGAGAATTAGTAAAATAAAACAATGACTTGAAACATAAAAAATATTATCTAATAAAATTTTTAAGATCAAAATTATATAGATATATATATTTAATTGTGTTAAATTTTAAAATTGATGTATAAATTTTAAAAAATTAATAAAATAAAATAATAACTTGACACATTATAAAAAAACTATTTATCACAGTTTATAAAACCAAAGTTTATATATATATATATATATATATATATATATATATATATA